>WEKY01053678.1:34543-66323 GCA_013390045.1 Picathartes gymnocephalus
TTTTTTTTGGTGTTTCCCCCAGCATGATTTATGCCCCTAAGTCTGTGGGAGTGGGTTGGTGAATTTTAAGGCATGTTCTTGGGTAGAAAGGATTGTTTTCTAAGCATCTCTGCAAGCTGTCTACTGGTAAAAAGACGGTAGAGACTCTTGCCCTGCTGTAGGTATGCAAGCAGATGCTGATGAGAGCAAGCTGCTCCCTGCAGAGGCTTCAGCTGAGGTTTGATGCTGCAAAATTTTCCCACTTAGTGCCTCTTGCTCCAGGAAGACCTTTTTGGTGGATGCTGTGCAAAGCTGGCAGCCTGGACCTGGCTTGTGGGTGGCAGAGAAAAAGAGATATGGGTCAAGCTGGAAGAATAAGTGCGAAAAAACCCAACTGAATATTCTCGAAACTCAGAGAAAAAGCTTTAACAGGTCTGTACGTGTCTCTGTACCTATGGACCAGCTGCATAATCATGTTTACTCCATGAAACACAGATCTGTAACCCATTCCCCACCACCCAGAGCTGGGAAAATTGTATCAGATGCTCTGGAGAGCAAAATTATAGCTGGGATGTCCAGGATGATGCCTTTGAGAAAGTGCAGATTTGAGTTATTCTTGTAATGGTAATGGCAGTAGAACGGTTAACCAGAGAGTAAGGACATAATATATTCCTCTCCTTAAAAGCATCCCTGAGACACAATTATCTAGAACACGCAGTTCCTCCCCTAGAACTAGAATAGGAGTTGCGAAACTTATCATTTAGTGGCCTTGTTGGCTGCCCTTCATTCCAAATTCAGGCAGGACATAATAGAAGTAACAGTGTAGTCACCAGCCAGGAAAATTAGAATAGTGGCAGCATCAAAGTGCAGTGCACTAGTATGGTTGCCTGAAAATTATAATGCTTTGCAAAGAGCTAATATTTGTATTCATTCTAAGTACTGAGGACCCATTTTCTGATGAGAATGGCAGCAGTTGGGATGTTATTTGTCAGATACTCCTTCAAGACTCTATTTAAAATAGAGACTATACAAATTGTTGGAGGTGGCAACTTGTCTGTGTTCAGTTTTGTATCTTTTGTGAAGATTCTTGAGTACACAAAAAGAAATGTACTGATTTTCAGGGAACCCTTGATGTCAGGACTTCCATAGGCTTATCCTACATTGATAGAGCATGCAGCACTTACTGTGGAAGAGAAGGTAAGCCCCATACACAACTGGAACAATCCAAGAAGATAAAGGTGACTATGAACCTGGGTTTGCTGCACCCATTATACCTATCAGACTTTACCAACATAATGTTACAATATGTCTGTTTTATGAGCGGTGATGGACTAGAAGTAGCTTAGCTTTAGTCCAGACTTTTGCATAAACATTTTGGAGATCTGCATGAACTCTCCTGCATTGCTCTGGAGGTAGGAAGTAGACTGTGTTGCAACGTGCACACCCTACGCAGAATGCTCAGCTGCAATCTTCCACCCCCTTACTTGCTAGTATATAATTGTGAAGAAAACTCTTGCTCTTTGTTAAAACCCAAGGAAACATATTTGAGACAGACTTACCATGCAAACAAGAAGCTGGCATGTTTCTTTCAATTTTCATGGATTCTCATGTGCTGGTAGGCTGTTTTCACAGGGATAAAAGGTCTTTGATCTTAGCGAATGACTTCCTTCTCATTTCAATAATGAAATAAGCCATTTTATTTTCTGCCAAAGGTATTTCCACAATAATGTTTTGGTCATATTGCTCTCACAAAAAATACTAGGAATTAGTCAAGAAGTCACATTGGTCAAAGGTCAGAGAGATCAAATGGCTTTAATGTAACAAAAAGACTAATGAGGTTTCTTTTTTTGGGGGGGGTCCGGGGGTTACAATATGTTTTTAACAAAAAATGTGGCAAAGAGCATTTTATTGAGTTTTTGACTGGATGTGAAACTGGAATTCACCCTGGCTTTACCCAGATTTGGAAACCGCTCAATCTGCAGATAAATTTCAAATAATTTTTGACATTTTCCATGCAAATGCATCTGTTCTGAAGCAATCTGAATGACTTTTGCTTTGAGAAAAATATCTGAAATAGTCTTTAAAGCAAGCTTTCACATCTTACCTGCCAACTTCCACCATCTTAGAGTTCCCTAATGTTGCCTTACACCAGCTTGTCTGTGCCCCTGGCTGAGCTGTCTGTCAAAGACCTCTAGCAATGGGGTACAGCATGAATCACTGGCCAAGGGTCTGCCCAGGCTTTAGCCCGAGCCAATGGGGAGGCAAGCTGGCAGCTTTGAATCACCCTCTATAAAAAGGGACTCCCAGAAAATAAAGCTCTCTTGATCTGCTTCTACACCCAGGGTCAGTGTCGTCCTTTCTCCTCCCGGGCGCCCTCACGTAACACCCTAGCAATACTATTGTTAGTAATTTATTGGTGGGAAGAAGCATTTTCTGTACTATCCATCACATATTCAATTCAGTGTCCCTGCAGAGTTTTGTCTCAGGTAGTCAGCGACTTGAAGGACTGATTTGATCAACTTATTTCCTCTTGCTACAACTTAATTCAGCCATGATTTTCCTTGAACAGCTACAGCAAAAGCCATGAATGGTATAGCACTGATTGTTGTATTTCTGCCTTTTCATGCTACAGAATCTGTTAACTTGCTTAGAACACTGTGAGAAGCAGCTTAAACAATTTTGGGACTGCTTTGAAAACCAGTAGTTGCAAGTTATTAAATGCACATTATTAATAATGGACAAGACTGAGTAGTTTAGTAGGCATTATTCCCTTTGAAGATAGCAGCTCTTTGCCAACTGAGTTTGTAGTAATTATGCCAATTGTAAAATCTACTGAGCATAAACTGGAAAAAATAGAAATGGCTCTTCAATATATTCAGTAATTATTCTCCTAACTACATTTTAAAAGTGCATCTGGACACTGGACAAAGTCTTCAGAATCTAAATGAGCCAAAGACAAGCTCTCCTCACAGCACAACAGGGGAATTCAACCAAATGCATTTATTATACTCTGAAATCACAGCTGACTTCTAGCAGTGCCAAAAAAGAGAGGTTTACACAAACTGCTCATAATTTTTAAAGCACTGATTACAGCTGAAGTGCTATTTTTGTGTGAGCAAAATTTGTTACCAAGTGCCATTTAACAGAATATAAACTTTGAAAAGTCCAAAGACTCACATGTTAATACAAATGAAGTCATAGAAGAAAAAAAAAAAAGAAAAAAATGGGGAAAAAAAAGGGAAAAAATGGTTTTATTAAACATTAGAAAAAAACAGTGGAGGTGGGGAGGAATTCTTGTACTCACTAGCTAACTTATCTTTGCAGAATTGAAATATTTAAAGAACAGGAGACAGAAGTTTTCCTTTAGAAAACTACTGCCAGTGCAGGCAAAGTATCTGCTTTCCTTAATTTATTTTGTTCTTCCAGAGTTCACAAATCAGAAGTATCCAATACAAAAAAAATTAATAACTTGTCCAGAAGTCATAAGTGCAATAAAGTTCAGTTTTTCTGAACACTGAAGAAGGGAAAGACAGAATGTCATTTCAAAAATGTCCTCTTACATTTTTAGGAAGCCTCACATGTATTGGAAGATCAGATTAAGAAATATGAATTTGCTGTTAATTAAATTCTAAGAGTCATAAAGGCTGAATTCACACCCTGAAAGAATAAGGGATAAGTTTATAAATCAGTCTCCCTTGGGGAAAATCACCCAACATGGTTACACAGATAAGGAACATCTTTCAAAATATTTCGCAGTGGTTTAGTCATGTATATTTCAATGGAATTATTTCATGAATGATTTTCTATGGCATCAATTATGTCATAGACTCCTGAGGCTGGTTTCTTTTTCCCTATCACCTCACAAATTAAATACATTGCACAAAGCTTTGCCAAGGGTAAAGACTTGTATTCTATAAATCTGTGTGCCTACCACAAGGGCAAGCCCCTAAAAATCTTTGATGTTCCACTCACAACTGCTATTTACTTTGCTCTCCAGGATATATTTCGCCTTCATTGCTTTCACATTTTTAGTCCTTCATTGAATGATAGATACACAGAGTATAAAATAAATGTTTCCTTCCTAAAACACACTTCTTCTAAACACCTGGAGTATTTGTGACCAGCTCCAGGGTTCTCAAAGTAAGAGGACATGGACCTGTTGGAGTGAGTTCAGAGGAGTGCCTCAAAGATGACGAGAAGCCTGGAGCACCTCTCCTATGAAGACAGTCTGAGAGAATTGGAGTTTTTCAGGCTGCCGAAGAGAAGGCTGCATGGACATATTATAGCACCCTCCAATATCTTAAGGGGGCCTACAAGAGAGCTGGAGAGGGACTTTTTGCGAGGGCAGGTACTAGTAAGACAAGAGAAGATGGCTTTATACTGGAAGAGTGTAGGCTGAGGATACACAGTAGAAAGAAATTCATTACTGTGAGGATGATGAGGCATTGAAAAAGTTGCACAGTGTTGTGGCTGTCCCACTCCTGGAAGTGTTCAAGGACAGATTGGATGGGGCTTTGAGCAACTTGGTCTAGGGTAAGGTGTCCCTGCCCTTGGTACGGGCTTGAAACGAGATGATCTATTCGGTCCTTTTCAATACAAAACATTCTATGATGCTATGACTGAAAACAACATTTTTCATACTTTCTCAAGGAGTTTATTTAAAAAAAAATATCAGGCTTATCCCTGAATTACATCAGTCTGAATAAGTAAATAAACACAGATTTTTCCAAGAATTTCCTGTCACTTTGCTTATATATTTGATTACAAGTTTTGATTACAAGTTTTGATTACAAGCAAGAAGATTTTTAGGGTTTCCAGCTTATAAAATTTAGTGTAAATTCTTTTCCATCCTGTATTTATGTAGAGAGAAGGCATTCTGCAAAAAAATTTCATGTTTATTATGATGTTCCTTGTAGTTAATCTGATTTGGTTTTTATTGTGTTGACATACCTTTGGTTTGGAGATTGTGCAGCAGACAACCACACACAAGGCTTTGATGATATCCTGGTACTCAAAAAACTCCAGGACATAATTGTTCACTAAGGCATTGCGTTATCTTTCAATATTTTTAGAAATTCTTGGGATAACAAAGAATAGATCAGGTACTATGATCCAAGCTCATACTGGAACCCAGGGGATCTTTACAAGGAGATTAAGGAGGTAATTGGCAGCAGTTCCAAAATCACTGGTTTATCTCGGAAAAAATAAGGTCCTGGAATAAAGGTTGTGAACTCCTGAACTTGAAAGGCCTGGACCAAGACACTTATGTCCCAAAAGGGGAAAGTCTGAGCAGTGTCTTGAACTGTAAAACAATGATAACTCTTCAAGCTTGCCGGTTTGAATATCAAATGGCAAGGATGACAAACAACTGTCTTAGTCTGGGAAAACACCTCTATTGTCATGGTGGAAATAGTGTGGACCAAGCCTGACTGACTACAAGAAGTGTTTGGGCAACACTCTCAGGCAAAGGTGCGACTCTTGTGGTGTCCTGTGCAGAGTCAGGAGTTGGACTCAATGATCCTGATGGGTTCCTTCCAACTCAGCATATTCTGTGGTTCTGTGATTCCATGACTTCCACTTTGAGAGAGCTTGACTTACCACCTCTCAACCTGAAGGCCAACCCAGGCCATTCTTTGATTGTTTTTTTTCTTTTTTTTTTTTTTTTTGGTTTCTTTATTTTCTTTTTGTTGTTTTGGCCTTTTTTTCCCCATTGACCTTGATATACCTTTCAGATGTAAAAATTTGTAGTACACTCAGAAACACTTGCTTTCTTGGATGTTTGCAGTCTCTTCCCTTCTTTGGAGAGTTTTTGGCTGTGTAGTTCCCAAGCTAAGCAGGTAGACATTCTCCTACTGCATCCCTCAACTCAAAGCACAAAACCAAAAAAACCCCGCAAAACAAACAAACAAGCAAATCTGACAGCAATACCTTTCATACATATTAATTGTGGGTGTGAGTAAATATTCACCATGATACACATCACGTTCTGAGAGAAATGGTGTGCTGCAAACACACTGCATGAGTGGGAGAACAAAATTTTGGGGATAACTGTCCTTCAATGATTTAGTGTTTGCTATAAAAGTGACAGTGAAGAGACTCAACCTGAGATCCAGTTTTGTAAGGTCTGCCAAAATGTTGGACTGGTAGAGAATTGTTCTTTCAGGAGGGATCTGACGGCTGGGATGCCCTCTGTGCTGCTTGGGGTGCTTGATCATTGCAAAGTTACCTCCATTCAGATTAGGGACCTAATTAGCAATAACAGGCAGTGAGTTTTTTATTGAAAGTCTCTCCAGCTGGGCTGGTCCTGTGTGGGTCAATATAGCGAAAGGGAAGGCTGGAGCATTTCCACAGTTGTTCTTACTGCAGCATCCTTGGGGCAGAGGGTGCTGCTTGTCATCCTGAGTCATGCACACGTTCACCAGCACTGCTACAACCCCAGCACTTACAAATCAGAGCACTGGGATCATCTCAGGGGCCAGGGCTCCATCCACAAAAACCTATTGTTGCTGCATACTGTATTAGGAAGGGAGAACAGGTACCTCTGTGCTGTACCACCAAAAAACCAACATCATTAACCCTGAATCTGTGCCACAAATGGTCCAAAAAGGTCAAGTTTAAAGCCTTTCTTAGATCAGTATCTGAAGTACTCAGAATAGGACTCAAGTGTCTGAAAACACTTTACTTCTGGATATCATGAACATTCCCATTCCCAATTTGTAAGCTATTCTAGTCTAAACCTATTAGCCAGTTTTGAGGAAATATGCACAATGGATTTATTTAAAATTTAAGTATTGTTTTGCAGCTTAGCTATTTTTTTCAGGGTTTTGAAGCTCATGAAAAAACTCTGAATTGTGAAGCCAGAGTACAGTGTTCTCAGCTGAGACAAAAATGCATTGAATCATTCAAATCTTATGAAGCCACTCAACTTTGGTATTATTTCTGGCTACTAGATTTGATTTCTCTTGGAATGTACATGGCTGACAAATGTCATGAATCACTGGTGCTCCACTGACCTAAATGTAACTGGAATGATTCCATTTCCAGTCAGTAAAAAAAAGTTGGTAGGTGTTTTCAGGCTTTCAAACTCAGTGGGTTCCTAAGCAAAATATGCATTTGTGGCCTCACTCATAGGTTTTTCTTCCCTTTCAGTTACTTTTTTTTTTTTTAATTAAACCTCCTATCAAGGGCAAGTCTCTTATAATTAAGGCAGATAACTTACCTCAGCTATAAACCCTCCCTGTATTGTGTAGGACAAAGTTTAGGGTGCTGCAGCTCCTCTGAGAGGTCAGTCAGAGGCAATGGGCTTACTAAAGGGTTCTTGGGCTACAGCCCCACAGCTCCTCACATCTGCAGTCAATCTGGAGTTGTCTCCAACAGAGCCGCAAGCAACTTAATGTTTCTAGTACTCAGCATCATTACTCTGACCCTGACTTCAGTGTCTTTAACTAAGCTCAGGCCTTTCCTTGAAGACATCAAACCTGTCTGCAGGCCTCTGTGTGGCACCTTGGTCTGCCCACTCTTTGATGCAGCTGCAGCTACAGTGCAGGGAGCTGAGCTCATGTTTGATAGTTCAGTGCTGTCCAGCAATTCCATGGGCCTATTGTCTACTCATTGTCTCCTGGGCTTTATGCCCCATAAATTGCTATTTAGTCTGCAGCTTTAATTTGCACACCCCTGGACAGCTATTAAATACTCATCTTTCACTTTTGACATAACTCCATTGTTCATGTTTCAAGAGTAAAATATGAGCAGGCCCTGACTTTTCTGTATTCATTCAAGAGTGATACCAGCTAGATGTAGGAAAACACATTATTCCTACTTGTCTTCAATGCAGTATTACAGTGACTAAAAAATTACAGGTGTGAAGTTACTTGAAATGGGGTGTGCTGGTTTTGGATCTGTAAATCATTGGATAATTTTTAGGAAAAACAAAACAAAACAAAACATTGCACAAAGAATAAAATAGGCAGGAAAAAGGACTTACCATTCTTAAAAGTATACAAATGCTGTGGTTATAGAGCAATAAAACCAAGGTTGTTTTCTTTTTTTTTTTTTCTATTGTATAGTGCCTATTCTATTCTGTTTTACTCACTTATCACCTTTACTATAATAATATTTTAGGACATTCCAGTTATAAGTACAATGACAAAACTAACATCGAACACCTATGTTTTGTGCTTACTAAACTCATGTTTTAGTATCCAAAACAAAAACAATATGCCAAGTGTGGGATTTGAAGGGGTTGTAGAAAGGATTTTGGCAGATTTTCCAAGACACAAGTCTAACAGTTTATACTAATCTCCAAGGTTTTAATATAAATATGAAATTATGACCCTACTTCATGGCTTGGAAAAATTCCAGTAATCACAGCGGAGTTCCACTGGGGATGTATTTATCTCTGGGTTTTTTGGGGGGTTTTTTTCATACATCCACTTATCTGGTTCCTAATCTACAGTGTATTATTTTGTATTCTTTGAGGAAAGAGACAGAAACGCAAAGGAAAGCCATGTAACTGAGATCTCCCTCCTCATATGCATAGACATTTACATGATACACATCCTTTTTTTCCTTAAAATTGTTTAACAAACCTAGATCCAATTGTGTGACTATTTTACCAGTTTTCTAGACACACATTGTTTGTTTGTTTGTCTCCCGGTTTTACTCTTGTACCACAGCCCTGTTGGAGTGCTTCTCCCAGGACTAAATACTCTCTTCCTTATCCTGTATTTGGCACAACTACCTTGTCTGCAAAGGTTGTAAATGTAGCAACGCGGCTTGAAGGCTTCAGGCAGAAGCGTCTGCCACAGAGCAGTGCACCAGACTGGAATTTTGAGTGGCATCATCACCTCCTGCGCCTTTTTACCATTGCTTATTATGCTATCCTCCCAGACTCAGTGCCAAAATTTTGCAGACACTGCAATAACCCTGTCTGCAAAACTGAGCCTTCTTGAAGGTTTGGATGTGCCAGAGTCCAAGAGAATGGATATGTTTCTGAAGAATTCAGTGCAACAATTTCCTTCTCTTAGTCTTGTGCTCTATCCTTCCCCCAGTATTTGCTGCTGTTTTAAAAGACTTTTATTAAATTTGCTATAGAATACCAAGGACACTTTTGTGAGATGGGAGGCTGAAAAGGGGAACCATTATATAAATATTAAGAATCCAGTTCTTGATCTTGGATTGCATGGAGTTTGGATAAGTTAGTAAGAACAAATCCATAGAAGAAATAATATAATGAAGCAGTTCAAATCCCTATTAAATTTAGTCATACATGACTTGTCTTATATATTTGTATGAATACTTATATATGCCTATGTCTTACTCTCTTGCCGTTATGAACTTTCACACATTTCCAAGCAGTGCCTGTATACATACATATTCAAAACATCATAAGAATCTAATAAAATAAATAGTATTGCGGATCAAAACTGAAACAAGATTAACACTAAAAGACATACCACAAGCTTTACAGTTGGCAGAAAATATTTATTATTTTTAAGTTAGGCTTTTTGGGTCTTTGTTTGTTTGTTTTTAATGAAGGTGACACAGTATCATTATATCAGAATATCTATTGCCACCCTCCAGTTTTGCAGTTCATCTGCACAGGCAAGGAACAATGCTCCATTAAAAAAGAACAACCAGCATATTACAAAACTCATCCTTTCTTTCCAGAAAATGAGAAAGCTTCAATTAATAGAAATGGTTTTTATTGTGGGTTTTTGCCCTTGTGATTAATGCAGACACATGGGAGAAAGGAGACACATAGAGATTTCAATGGCAGGCAGCAACAGCTGGTTTAACGTAGCAACAGCAGAGGTTTATTGCTCTGAGAGCATGGTAATCAGCTCATGTGATGAACAACTTTACTTCTCCCTGCAAGTACTCCCTTGCTTAATACAGCAACGGGATCCAGAAGAGAATTTATATAGCATTAATCTCACAACAAGCTTTCTCAGCTAAATATGTCTTACATTTGGCTTACAAAAAGTGTTCAGCTTAGTCTCAAAAGTGAAATAAGGTGTTAAAGTCGGTAACTGAAATTGCTTTAGGCCACTATTTCTGTGAAAAATAATTTCTCTTTTAGTCTTTTACTTCTTTAATCTGCATTAAGCACCTCTTACAAGCTACGATGGTCTAAATATTCCTATCAACCTAAGGTTACTAATTTTTAAATCCAACAGTATAACATGTCAATACTGAACCTAATAGAAAAACTTCTTATGGATACTGCTCTTCATGTTTCAAAAACCAAGCCACCATTAACTATCAATCAGTAACCACTTTTATTGTGCAGCCGCAGGAAGGTCAGGAAAGTGACAAGGAATAAGAGACTTGAAAGATCTGCCTTTATTTTTTAAGGCAAATGTACAGAGAAATCACAAGGGAGCAAATAAGTTTTCATCCATTTCAACTCCTAATGGGAAGGTGAGACCTTCCTCTTTCCATGAGTAAAATTCTTTTTGTTTTCACTCCCCAGAGCTGCTGAATTTCAATCCACAGATGACAACAGTGTACATGCATGGTTAGCTTATGATTCCCAAGCCCAAAACTTCTAGGGAGAGTCTGATCTACTGGCCAAGCAAAGATTGACTGTGTAATCCCAATACAATAAATCTGCTGCTGTTCCAAAGAGTGGGATTTACAGTGTGTGCTCATGCCAACTTGGTTGCATGTGCCAGGAAAGCCTCAGAATTACACTGAGTGAGTTCAAAATAGTTGCAATCTCTACGAGCAGTAAACATCTTAATTTCTGGAGCTATGGCAGCCCATGAAGGACGGCCAAACACTCCTGCATTTAAAAAAAGTAAATAGACAATGGGCAGCAACAGTAGAAATTTCCCTCAGGAAAAGATCTGCGATGGGAGAGGGAGTTGTTAATAACAAGATAAAGAAAAATGGATAGGAATATAGGAATAGATAGAAGACAGAAAAAAATGCACTGGAAGGGCACATTCTTCTATGAAAACAGCTCAGTCCTGTGAGTTTGAACAAAGTTCTTATGAGAAAGAGAGTAAGGTATCTTTAAATTAAGAAACTCCAAAATCACAGCTAAGAGTTGGGGCTTTTTATCTGTTTATTTATTTCCTTTATCTCTTAAAAAAGTCAGAAAAGCAAATTTTCATTTCAACAACCAATATTTTTTCAAGGTTGATGTTTTAGTGGCATTTGGGGAAGTTCCCACTGAAAAGGTATATCAGAGTGGAAATATTTGCAGCTTCTTCAAAACTTCCTGTAGTAAATTAATTGTGTTTTTCTTAACCTTCTGTAGGCACCATTTTAAAAAATTCTGGGACTATATTTACCCCAGAAGCTATTGTTGTGGCCTGTTCCCTAGCTGTAAACCGATCTCACATTCTAAATAATGGGATGTTTCAAAATACTTCAAATACTGCTTAAATTTCAAGAATTGCACAAGTTTTTATCCCACATTCCTTTTGCAGCACCTTTGAGAAAAGGCATTATGCTTTTCTGCTTATGACCCAGGCTCATGCCTACTGCTTCATTTAACCACCTTTGGGATTAGTATTTCTACTCCATGGCCATGGGCACTCCCAACAATTATTATTCCCAAGGGAACTATTGCAGTCATCTCGTTCATAAGGCTTCAATTAAAAGTCCTGAGGGAGGGCATTGAAAGAGGTATTTTATTTTAAAAGCCTTTAAACACTGCAAAACTGCTGCATTCTGAAGAACTGTCTGCCATTCCCTCTCAGTTTTTTTCTGTCTTATAGTCATCTCAGTCATTAATTCTGGCATGCTCTGGCAAACTGCTTTTTATTGCACTTCATGTGCGGAATCATTTTGGTGGAGTACATTTGTGATGTATTTGTGCTACTAACACTAGGTACCTAACCTCTATGCCAAGATTAGGGGTCTCATCAGACTAATATATCTCTGTAGGCAATGGAAAAAAAAATAGGATAATCCAAAGGGAAATGCAGTGCAGGAGGATGTTCTCAGTTCTCTGACTTGCACTCTGGAGAGGATTTTCAGTACTATTTGAGGGTAGCAGGGAGATGTCCAGCTCTTGGGTCATCAAGCAGGCAGTCCATGACCAGCAGAGCCAGGCTGGCAGGACAATGCTGGTTACATTAAATCCCCATCACAGGGGTCTGGCAGACAGTACAGTCAAGTGAGAGCACCTTCCTCTCATTAAAGAGAAATGGCTTCCTGTCCTTTTCCACTCACAAACCGTTCATCGTCTCTTTTTACCTCTGAAAAAGCATATGGCATGTACATCATGGTTCTAAGCCACGGGAATGTTTTGGTACTATGACTCCTAGACTCAGAAAATGTCGCCTGTCCTGATTTCAGCTAGGGTAAGGTTAATATCTTTTCAGTAGCTGTTACAGTGCTGAGTTTTGGATTTGGAACAAGGATGGTGTTGATAACACGTTGATATTTTGGTTTTTTGCTAAGTCGTGATTATCCTAAGTTAAGGACTTCTTTTTTCTTGTCTCATGCTCTGTCAGTGAGGAGGTACACAAAAAACCAAACTGGGAGGGACCATAGCTGGGACAGGTGACTGGAGATGACTGAAGGGGTATTCCACACCAAGCCCAGTATATAAACAGGGGACAGTTACCTGGAAGGGCAGCTGATCTGGGTTTGGGAAAGCGGGTCTGCCATTGGCCAGTTGCTAGTGAGCAATTGCATTTTTTTGTTGTTATTATTTACCATTATTATTGTATTTTATTTTCTATGAATTATTAAACTGTTCTTATCTCAACATACAAGTTTTACTTCTATTCTCCCCCCCATTCCACCAGAGTGGGGGGAAGAGAAAGTGGGTTGAATGAGTGGCTGTGTGGTGTTTAATTTCCAGCCTGGCATAACAACACAACAGTCCTTAAACCACAAACATCACCCCTGCTAGTAAAGAACTGTGGAGCTACTAGCCTCCAAATTTAGTTTTTTCATTACCTAAATGAGGTATGTAAATATTATCTTCTTATTATTGAACAGTTCAGTTCATACTTTGCTGGGAATGATCTGAAGGACTTTTGAAACTGATTACTAGTATACCAGGCCTTATTTTCTTTCTTTGTTAGGATTTCTGCTTTGCTAGTGATCAGCAGAAGCTGACCAAGTATTGCTATACCTACAAAATATAGGTTTAAGGAATCATCTCCCGTGACAATCATACATCACCAGAATTCCAAGATGTAGTCAACATTGAAGCTGAATGCAGAAACTGACAATATTATGAGGGTCTGAAAGCTCACGTTTTTGTTGTTTATGAAAGAATGTGGGTGTACCAAGCTTCAGAAAGGAAGGAGCTTCAGCATCAGACAAAAGTAGGTCCAGACATATAGAAAAAAGTGATCTAACTGCTCTTGATGACATGAAAATGTTGAATAAAAGGCTGGCTTTCTTACTGATGCTCATAGATATAACAGTCTCAGCCATACTTTAAGAGGCAGATTTCTGACAGTTGCAAAAGGGTTGGAAGCAATCATAGGATGTCGTGTTGCTAAAAAAAGAAGAAAAAAATAGGTAAAATCTACTTTTTAAATATTTTTCAATAACATTACTATTTTCTAGAGTATTTTAACAAACAACATTCCATCAGCATTATGTCAATATGCTCATATTACTCATCTCAGTTCTCATGTGTTTCATTTATCATCCACAAAAAGAATTATCCCTATCCAAACTTATTTTAATTGAATTACAAAACAAAAGGAGCCTTTTCTAACTGTCTAACCTTCCTGACAAACCAGAATAGGGTCAAAGAGATTTGAAGACTCGTGGAAGAACATGTTTTGATTCACTTCAGATAGATTCAGGGGAACTTTGTTCCAGATGGTAACCTTAACCTTTTACAACAAACTCTCTATCTGCGGTAGTCCCTTTTTACAATTAGATCCATATCGGTCTGATATTTTGGTGGTCAGGAATTTCCTGGTGTCATACCACCTATGATTACATATTTGGCATAATTTATTGTGAATACATGCAATAACAGAGGAAAAGGTTTTAATTCCAGTTCCTCTCATACAACTGTGAAGATGTTTTGAAGTGTACTCAGTTTAAACCCTTCAGAAAACAGAAAAAAATCCTCATGCATAAGTGCTCTTTTTAGCAATTTTTTTGTTAACACAACCATTTAATTTTAACTTCTATTTGCAATTTTTGACTGTAAAGAGTATTTAGAGCAGTTTTATGCCAATGGTCAGCTTTAGATCTTAGAGCCTCTTGTGTGTCTATGAACTGCGTGCACAAAAAAGCACTAAAATATTCATGGGGCATTAGCTGTGCTTAGTATTATTATCTGTATTTCCACTTATATTGACACAAAAAAGCAAAACAAATTCAGTTTGTGCAAGTCTTGCAAACAATAAGATTTTGTTTCTAACTGCACCAAAATTAAAATATTTACCATATTCAGGCTGTGTAATGATGATTTACTTTTATTTCATAGAATACCTAATATTGTAGGAATCACAGCTGTTCCCTGCTTATTACAGGTCACAATTCCCTGTATGCATGTCTTAACTAGATCATTACCCAAACTTATAGTTCTGCATAATACACATACAATTGTCCTATGGTCACACCTTTATTATGGTAAAGCCTATACAGGCTTTCTCCATTTAGAATGTAAAATATGATTTTTTAAAAACATTGAGAGAAATTACCTCCTTCACCACCACCCCTACTAAACTAAATCAACTTACCTTGAATATTGAGCAGCAATTTTTAGGCTGGGATCCATGGATACCCTGACGTTTGTGCTCTATTTCCAAGGGATTTGTGTAAGGTAACTAAGGAAAGTAAGAGGAGCATCAATAAGCTTAAATTCTCTCCAGCAGGTTTAGCCTATCTGCTGGAAAATTTTACACGCTTGTCAAATTAGAAAAAAAGTTGAAAATCGCCTTATGGATAGATTTGATGAATTACAGAAAGACATTAACACTTCTGAAGAAGTCCTGCTGCAAGTAGCATTATCAATCTTTTCCTTGCATAGAAATATTCCATTCCAAGCTACAGCACATTGCAAGTGCTGTTTAAATTTTCATTTCTTTTTTCTTACATTCAGATATTCTTTTTCTGCAAATATTTCTGCACGCAATATTTTCAATTGCATGCTTAAGGTGCTTCCATTTCTCCCACTTGACAATTATTTTGTGATTTTTGTGACTTTTTATTTCCCATAAGTCATTCATTAGTGGCTGAGCACATAATTCTAATTCAAGGATTACATTACTTCTTTACAACTAATATGCTGCATTCCAATTTTCTCATAAATTTTAGACTTGTCTTTAGCTTACCCATGGTTTACAGTAGAAAACATTCATTCTTTGCATATTATACAAACTAAACTTCTCAATTTGTCAGGTACTAATATTTTCCTAGAGAATCTGTCTTGGTAAGCTACTTTTTGACTGGAATAAACAAAATTCTTTTTGACTGAAAATTCTGTGCTGATGGTAATAAGTCTAACTTAGAAAATATAGGCCTTAAATCGCACAAACAAAAAAATCTCATTATACCACCCTCCCACTCCCCCACCCCCATATTTTGCCACCATAATGAACACTTGCTGTGTCCTATTTTCAGTTATCAGGCTTAAACCTCTCTTCAGACCAAATTATTCATTTTTTTAGCTAGTTTGGCTTTATGGAATTACTTGCAGCACTGTTGGAATACCACGTGGATGTATAATTTTCTTTGTGCTGCTCTGTCAGGCAAAAACATCCCATGGGTTTTTTTTTTCTTATAAATGATCCTTGTCAAATTATTATTTTCCCTTGTAAATCTGAGAAGCTTTTGTACTTTAAAGTATGGAGTACTTTAAAATCATCCTCCTATCTCTGTCTTGTCTTCGGTTGAGAAAAACTTTGGAAGCACAATGAACACATACGTACATGTGTGGGCACCAAGTGACTGTGGAAAAACAAGCAGTGCTTCTGTCTGGTACAGAGACAGTCTGGGAAGGTCCATCCCTAATCATGAGACACCGCTTCATCTTGCCTTGGTGATATCTGTAAGGCTATGGCTTCTCATTACAGAGCACTCCACTTCAGAGATTGCTGGAATAGATGAACACCTTCATTTTACTGTGACTCTTTGGAGTGTGGCGTGGGAGGAAGGGTTTCACAGCCCTGAATGCCTACCTGTTACAGTCAATGGACCGAGATAATCTATCTGATCTAATTAAAAAATTTACTTGAGAATGAACTGAATTAGGCCCTCAGTTTTCCTTTTTTTCTTCTTAACTATTCTTCCAATTAGTCTATAATGATTTTTTAATACCATGGTTATCTGGAAGTCTGAGGGCTAAGGTTGGCTTATCTACCTACTTAGTACTCCTCCAATTCTCTGTAAGAGATTTTAGGATATGCTCAGGTATGCATGTAAACCTCTGAGGAGATTGTGTGTCTCAAGCAAGGGCTGAAGTTTTACTAATTGGGTACAATTTAAAAGCTCTGAACATCTTGGTCATGGGCTTGAGTCAAACACCTCTAATTCCAGGTTCAAAATTCGGCCGGAAACTGCAAACTTGACCCATCTTTACACAGATCTTAACATGGAGCTAGAAAGAATATTAGTTTTGCACTTAAAAGCCTAGACTTAAAATTTTTCCTGGAGTTATATTTCTAGTGATCTTTCTCCTGATGATTTTCGTAGTCTACACGTGTGTTCAAGGGCTGGGACTGCTTCTGATCCAGTTCAGCAGCATGGTGCTTTGTGACAAACCCAGTTTTGCTGATCAGCTCGATGAGGGCACCTGGTTTTGTTTGACATAGACTGTCTTTCCCTTCCCACTGGCATGACTGATTTTCCTTTCAATGGAAACCAACATGAATGGAAATGGGAAAATTATAATTTTGGGGTCTTGTTCAACATATATCCAAGAGGTATATACTGTACATATCTAAAACCTAAAAGCTGGAAATCCTGGAGTTTATATGTAGCTTATGATGGCAGTATAAGGATATTTTCAAAGGCTGCAGTAATGAATTATACTCTTTATTTCATCTTGTTTGTTGCCTAAGACAATTGGTATACAAGAAATACTACAACTCTGTATTTTTAGCAACCTCTTAATTTAGACAGTATTAGATGGTGCAGATATCTTAGCCTGTATTTTTCCTTTGATATAAGTTCCTACAAAATCAAGAGGCCTTAGTATATTTTTCTTGCTAGAAAATACGTAACAGGATAAAATGTGACTTAAAGTTCATATTAAATGCAGCAATTCAACAGTAAATCAAGTCCAGTCACTTAGAACTCATCACAAACTGACCATTATGTCCCTTTCATCACAATCAGGGAAAGAAAAGCTTTGAGAGTGATATTCACCAGACATAGAACTTTAATGATAATGTTTCTTGGGGCACTTAATCAGGCATATTTTATTGTGGGACAGCACCATTAAAAAGACATTGAGAGCTGTGCAGTGCTTTTCAAGCATAATCCAGTGAATTTCTGAGAAGAATGTATGCTTATGAGTATCTCATTTTCACCTGGATATTTCACAAAACCTCTTTGAAATCTTTGGAGTCATAGTAGGGATAAAATTAATCCTATTCCTGTTACACACAGATATAAATCGGATAAAACTACTGACAAACCAATGGCACAGATCTTTGGCTGGTTTCTGTCAGTTTAGCTCACTGAAGTTAATGGAGCTATATACCTACATGGAGTCAATCCATTATTTGTTTTTATCACTGCACGCCTATGTATTTCTTCAACTGAATTCCCACTTAGTTATACATGTGCTGTTTGTCCTGCGTCATCCAACAAACTGTACAAGCTCTCTGCCCTTAATAATGCTAAAGGCATCTGGTAACAATGAGGCTATTCTTAAGGTAGAGGTAATAGATTTTAAAAACATCTCCTTATATTCACTGTTGCATCTTTTGTAACAAATAAGTCTTTATCATTCTAAACCATGTTTTGCACAATAATTGCTTTCTGGAATACATGTGACTTATTGTAGAGCTCCTGTTAGCCTCCAAGTACACAGTGATAATATGCAAGACCAAAGGTCATATGGCCCAATATCTCTTCTGTAAGAGAGAGCTCTTCAGCTACCAAAAGTGAATGTTTTAAGAATATTAAAAACAAGAAAAAGGCACGTCCCCAAGACTCACTTCTTTTCAGCATCAAATAAAGCAAGGTCTGTTCCCCTGCAACAGCAACAGCAAATCTAAAAGAACACTAAAAACTGACTGAGATTTTTGTGAAGGTTGTGCTGGTCCGGTATCAGTTGTTTTCCTGTCTTCCCCCGTACTTGTTGAGAACCCAAATGTTAAGCCTTTCAACAGAAAAATAAGCTAAACTAGTCCAAAGGCCAGGGTGACTTGGTCTAGAAACTTCACCCTGCCCCGGATCCCTCACACTCCCTCCAGACACAAGGGTACCAGGCCTGTCACAGTCTTTCAAAGTTCATAGCAACCTGTACTATCATGTCACTGACTGCCATGAGATGAACTAAGTGAGTTTATAAATAGGTGCAAGATAGTGAAATCATACAGTCTGGTTTTATCAACTTTGACAGCTCTTTGTTATGAGGTTAAGCAGAGAAAGAAGATGGGATGTATTGTGTCTTGTATAGTAAGACTGTGATGCAGAAAAAATGCAAGTATGCATTTTCCTAGTCACCAGGGTATTCCAAAAGTGACTCATGTTGTCTTTAAGGCTAAAATATCCATCTATTTTAGATGAGAAAAAAATACCAGAAAAGTACACCTATTTTCAAGGTGAATATGCTTGCCATACTTGCTGCTGCTTTGAGAGTTTCATTGTATAAGAAATCCATCATCTTTGATGGATGGCAAAGACTATTTCAGGAAAAGAGATACATACAGAATTTATTTATTAACTTGTTTTTCAGCACTTACTCTGAAGTAAGTGTGCAGGGTGTGAAGAAACACTAACACAGAAGAAAGATCAAAAGAGGAGAAAAAAGATCAGAAGGAAAAGGAAAAGAAGGTCCTCACCCAGCCTGTCATCTCCAAAACATCAAAAATTTTTCTGGGAGGACTGTATATCCCTATGTTTTATTAACCTTGTAGTGCAACAGCATGTGAGACAATGTAGTCAGACTTCTTTTATGTCAGTCCTAGCACAAGGGGGAAGAGGGCAATTTAAGGCCCTCTCTTGGACCAGGAATTAGTGGGTTATCTTCTGCCTCGCCACCTGTGCCGGGTCACTGCCCATCTGCACTGCCACTCTGCCTGTTTGTTCTGGCCCTTGGGTTCCTTGGTGGCTGCTGCCACCTGGGCATGGCTTGCAGGTTGCTGGGAGGGAGGAAGAGTGGAGCCTGGCAGCAAACAAAGCACAAAGAGAGGAAGAAAGAGAACAGCTGAGAGGAACAGCAGCAAGGACTACAGTCACTTGAAGTCCTGGAACAGCTTCTGGCAGCCCTAGACACCTTATTACAACCCAGTGCTTTCTTCGTGGAGAGTGGATTCCCTATACAGCTATTCATTAAGCATGCAGTTACTCACTCCTGTATTGTTTGCCTCCGATAGCATTGGGAGGCTGTAAAATGTGGTGTATGCAGTGTGTTAAGTTAGGATGGAGCAGCAATTGTATTGTGCTTGACATTGCTATTGTCAAACAAACCAGACCATGCCAAACGTGAAGCTTGCCCTAAAACACTAACTGCTGTCATTTGATATTGTAGATGCTAGGTTTTTAAAGACACTACTATTCAAGAATGAAAAGATAAAAATCTTGAGATAGATGTGTAAATATTTCTCTTTTTCTCTGATAAAAGTGCTTGGAGAGGGAAGCAAAGACGTACTAAAAATTTTTGCAAATCCAGTGGATAGCATGTTTGCCTGCTTTGTCATTTCTATGGCTTGTATTATCAATATTTCCCGAAAAAAAGAACACATTTGGAAGGTGTGCTTTGAAGACCTCGAGGATGTTCAATGCTTGGTTCAAATAGGCTGGCAGTCAGGACTGCAGTTTGCTCTGTGTAGCCAGTAGTGTTAAAGCAGGGGAAGAAAAAAGAGCCTGGCTGTCTCCTTAGCTTTTCCCATCCTCCCATAAATGCATCTTTACTGTAACTTGATAACATTCTTAACTAAACCAGGCACCCAAAATCCTGTTCAACACTGACACAGCTTGATGCCCTACACTGCAAGTATATTGTTGCTCTGTACTCCACGTGCAGCTGCATTTCAGTGGCCAAGTAAATAAAGTGTTGCTTATACAGGGTATAGTTACTCTTGTCTTTATTAATGAAAACTTTGGTCTTATCCAGGCCTTTCCCTTTACTGAAATGGAAGTGTCTCACTATAAACGTCTCTTCAAAAATAAATGTCCTAGGGATAGCAAATGGGAGTTTTATTTGGTTTTCCTTTAGGCTTCTAACTCAAATGGGTGAAAACTTGGTTTTAATTAAATGCAGAGAATAAAATGCTTTAAAAGATGATCTTTAAAACAGTATTGTTTAAGTCAAAGAAAGGATACTCCCTGTGAAAATTTTCACATTCTGATGAAGGGTTTTCATACTTGAAATATGAGCAAAAAACACATTCTGATGAGTAATGGTTTGGTAGACCAGCTCATGACTTTAAAGTATCAAAATCCAGTTTTGCAGTACTTAGTAAAAAGAGCCCTTAATTTCTTTATGATCTAAATGAAAATTTTCTTTTAAAATTTTCCATTATTTTGTAGTTGAAAATCAGGAGAAAACACTATTCCACTCTCTAAAACACTAAATAAAAACCTGTACACTATTTCCAAATGTACGGGTTTTTTATTGAAATATATTTCAGATGTGAAATAATAGTAATGCCTTTCAATTATCTAATAAGGAGTAGAATATTGACTTCCTAATTCTGAGTGGAATGAAGCTTGAATTATTAACATAAGACTAGACCAGGTTGATAATATCAGGAAAGTAATATTTTTGCAGTCTCAGAGAGCACACAAAAGAAGAGCCTTTCCTATGTACTGTACACTTCTGGTTTAGTAGTGACCCCTTGGTGTCTGTGCTGCAGCAAGGACACGCTGCAACGTGCACTGTATTCACAGGATGAGTTTCAATGCATGAGCTTGTGAGGGTCATTGGGCAAAAAATAGAAAAAATAAAGCAGTTCAAATAGCTTGGGCTTTGTAGCGGGAAGGATAAATTAATAGTATGGTATCATGTGTTTTCATTTAGTTCAGTGAGCTATATGTATGCTTTAGGGCTAGCTCATGCAAGAAATAACTGATGCAAAATGTGATGAAAAGGAGCTTTACAGGGGAAAAAATCTTGGTTTTTTTATAAGCCAGAGGAAAATCTTGTCTTTCTGTCCTTAGAAAATAAGTGAGAGGAAGAGAATGCTGTCCAAGTTGTGAGGACTGCAATCTTAACCTGACTCAGTAATTTAAAAAGGTTAAGTAAGTCCTAGGGCCAGGGACCCCCTTTTCATTATGGCCTTGTATGGTGTCTGCCACTACAGGGTTCCTCCTTCCCATTGGGAACTCAGGGTGTCGTTGTGATGCAAGGATTAAAACCAAAACTAATAATAGTATGGCGTAAAAAATAAAACTATAAAAACATGAACAACAGTCAATATGCAGAGTCTCTTTCTTTCTTTCTTTGGTCCTAAATACACTGTGGATTAGAGGAAAAAGCCCAGCCACAAAACAGCTGAAATATAACATTTGATGGGTTTGACATGTGAGGCAGGAATCTGTTGCTGCTTAAAACTCCATAGACCCATTTGCCTCAATCAGGTGGAAAACCTTTCCATTAGTAGAGGGTCTCTTAATGTTTGCATCCATCACATCATGAAATTACATGCAGAATGATGCATTGTGGATGAAGGATTGTTTCATAGCTGGAAATTCTGTTGACCAGATTAAACTAAAGAAAATCACACTTTTCTTCCTCAATATGTTTAAACAGAGAGGTTTTATGAAGTATATTACTCTCCTAGTAAACTATTAGAGAAACAGAGATATCAAAGAAAGAAAGAACAAAAAGAGGAGAAAAATGTCTAAAGGGGTAGGGAGAGGAAAGGAGCTGGAGGTGATACTTTATAGAAGTTTTTCCTGTATGAAGTGTGTGGGATCATGTTTGATGTGGAACAGGCACTGTGTTCAGGACAGTTAAATTCCAGCAGCACTGAGAAACAGGTTTATAATTTGCATATGTATGAAGGACCCTTAGACTCAGAATGAGAAAATAGGAAAATTTTCCATCATGGAAAGATGTACTCTTCTCTTAGTTTCTTTAGTAGCCATCTGTAAATATTTTTCAGTGTGGGTGAATCACAAGGTAGGAGTGTGAAAAGTCTACTCAAGATCTGACAAAATGACTGTCCCCAAATTCTGCTAAGGGAGCAGGTGTAAATTCCTAAAGCCAGAACAAGCATTTTTCCTGCATGAGTTTGCAACCAATAGAGCCAATGGTGATAACAAGATTTACCAATATAATCCTTACTATTTTGTACATGGAAAAATGTAACACCTGAGCCTGGGTAGAACATGGGGATTAAAGATAAAAATGGTACACGGACATAAGGGATACTTTTTGAATATGCCATCAATGAAATCTTCAATGAAAGTCCTTTGGAATTCTCTGATGCAGATTGGGTTGACATCTTCTTCTACAGGAGACACAACCTCTGCTCCCTGAAGTGGTAGATTCAGATACAGCAGAGTTGAAAAGCCTGCTTCCTGTGTCCCAAACAGCACAGTCCTCTGAGCTAAACATGCATCCCTCAGTTACTTTTTACACAGCCTATTTCCTGACTGCACAATTTTGATAATTTATACCAAACCATAATAATTTATTTTTTCTTTTTTGTTCCCTGTGCCTTACTTGCAAGAACTTCTTGTCAAAACTTTTTCTTTACAAGTAACATGAGAATAATATGCATCTTTTTTATTTCTTCCCCCTCTAATTTCTCATTCTTATATTATTCTCTTTAGTTTTGTTTTTGTTTTCCTGCTTGTCCTGTTTATACTAATTGCAAAAAAAAGTTTTGAAAACTCTGAATCTCTGACACCTATGGTTGTTGCTCACAAATATCCAGTATCAGATATGGGTATATGGAAAAATAAGCTTTATATATCAACTAAGCATTCTTCTCAATTGTATTAAATGAGTTAGTAAGCACACTGAAACAATCATCTCAAAACAAATTGCTACTTTCTACACGAGTAATTAGAATTGGCTAACTTTGGGTGATTTTGGTGAGGATCTGTTTCTGCGTAGCAGATGCAAACAGCATTGTCTAGATTCTCGTGCCTTCAGATGACAGTAGTAGCATTGTGCTCAGAGAAACCAGATCTGTACTTACAGTGATCCTCAGGGCATGTGTATTTTCATTGGCCTATGGTGATGGGGGTGCAGCTACTTTGGACATTATTCCCCTGAGATCTTATGCACTGCCACTGAAATAAACAGAAACTTTGTCCCAGATCTAAGAAAAACCCAAGAATGTTCTCTCATTTTGGCTTTTAGAATCTGATCTCTGCATAGAGTCTGTATCCCTGAAATACCATTATGAGGGCTTCCTGTACAACACCCAGGGGTATTATATACCCCTTAACAAGATGTTTAACAGCCAGTACACCTAGTGCAGAACCACACAAGGGCACCTGCAAGTAAATGCACATGGGGGAGAGGCCATAAGCACTCAGCCCTTTCCCTGCATCAGATCCCTAAACCCGGAGCTGTAGGGCTAACCAGACACCTGAAACAGACACTGATAGAAAAACATCAGCCTTCCATTTAAAAATAATGGGCTAGCCACCAGCAGCTTTCACTCAGCACGCTTCTACTCAGTGGACTCTCAGCAGTTACTAGAACAAGTTTCTCAGATAAGTCTGGCACTGAAATTACTTTGTGCATACAAAGTAGTGGTTAAACATGAACTAGCCATTGGTACACTCACCACTGAGCTAGTAAGGATCTGCAGAACCTGTGCTCTTCAGTGATTAAAGTGTTAAATACTGATGGTATGTGTTGATCTTAGGTATCTGAAACATAAATGTCAGGGAGGAATAAAGGGATCATGATTTTTAGACTAAACGCTCTCAATTCTACTAGTATGACCCAAAGATCTTAGAGTTATTCCTCAGTTTGCACCTTTGTCCTGTGTTGAAGTGAAAGTCCATAAACATGGAACGTTCAGCATCCTTTAAATCAGTGCATATATGTTGTCTACGCCGAGCCCTGTTATTTATACAGGAATACTTGCATTATGCTGAGTGTGAGGTGAGTCATCATGAGAAGCTTTCAAATTAGATATTAATCAGCAAGCTCTACAGGCCCTAATTACTAGGTACCTGTGAAGCTGATACTGCATGGATGATGAAGGAGATAGCTGCACATCTTTCTCACCTATTCCACTGAACACAGCCTGGGAACAGTTAAGTGAACAAGCTAACTCATTTACTTATATTAGAAAGATAATATTGAGGTACCCATGCTTCGCACCCCAAAGGAAAAGCTTTTTTTAGCTTGGAGACAGGTCATAACAGCTCAGGTGAAGACAAGGTTAGCAGAGGCTTCACTGAGAAAGACTATGTGTTCAGCAGTGATTTTTTGACATGCAGATATCTTAGTAGCATGTTGCACAATGACTGTTTCTCCCCATGGAAATCATTCAATGTAGTACACTAACCTGCTCTGGCTACTTTTGACTCTCCCTTTTTTTATGATACAGTCAAAGGGAAATAATTTAGCATTCTTTGTTGTCTGAATGTCTAAACTAATTACAAACAGGCACTAAAGCTGTATTTGCTGACTTGGCTTCTGTTGACTCGGCTCGTTCTGTGTATAATGAACTGCTTTAAAATCAAGAATACTTAGAGATGGTTTTGCATACAGAATATATCTGATGTAATTGTGGCGATGTTATTATCTAGTCAGTTCTCCTCTCCTTATACATGATTTAGAAAACAAAGGACAAAATATCAGCTTTATCAATGGCAATCAAAGGACAAAATATCAGCTTTATCAATGGCAATAAATTTGTATGACAAATTAAATTTCACTGGCCATATTCTGTGCAGAGGCATAGTTACAGCTGGCACAAACCCCAAAAAGTTAAATCATCTGTATAGAATACCTGGATCTTAATTGGCATTATTATTTTCATATTCAATCTTAAGAATTCAATTTTTTTAATTCCTCAGGGATGGAATTCTCACCAAACATAATGCAGAGGGATATAAAATTAGAGGAGACCCTAGATTATACTGGTCCCATTCTGTAACCCAGAGGACGTCACCTGTGTAGCTAGAAAGATCTCTTAAAGAAATAACGCCGGCTTGTGCATTTCTCTTTTGATAAGAGGATTCTTTCTTCTAACATTCTTTTTTGAGTTGTTGGATCTGCTGAAGACTCGCACAGGTTGTGTGACTACAGCTTGTGTATATAGTGATGGAGCTAACAGTTGTTATGTTTCTTTCCTTCTGATTCTAAAAATGATACTTCTGGAGACATCTGGAAGACTTAGTAGAAAATGTTTGTAATGATCAGAAAAATTTTGTATCAGAAAATCCTTAGGTGGAATATTCAGGGAACACTTTGTAAAGTGCTTGACAAAGCAAAGAGAGAGAGAGTTTTAAAGAAAGCAGTATTCATAATTACTCATAATCTTTGCCTCACTCAGCTTCTGAAAATGGCTGTGTTTTACTTGCAGAGTAGATGACTAGAAATCCCAGGGCCTCCTTCCCTTCCTCTTTTCCTCCCTTCCTTCTGTCCTTCCATCCTTTCAACCTTTTCTCCTTTCTTTCTTCATCTCTTCCTCCCTCCCTGTTCCTCCTGCCTTAAGCTAGATGGGGAACACCATAGGAAGGCCTCCCTGGGGTCTTGGAGCAAGAGGAGAGGTCCTGCAGAGATGTCTGGGTGCCTTCCAGCCAGGCATCAATCCTGGACTCTGCCTCCTCCCTCACTAAACAGGAGGGACTACAGCCAAGGGAAGAATGCTGCAATTTTCTGCTGGCTTCCTACATGGAAAAGTCTAACACTTCTTTTTTTTTTTCCCCAGCTCAGATAAGAGGAGCTAAGAATCTGGCTGTGCTTTAATATTTTCTCCATAGAGTCCTTTCCCTTTAGGTTCTCGGCTTCTAGGGCTACATAGGCAGCTCCTCCACAAAATTTGTGACAAGGCCACAACCAAGTCCATTAAAAATATATTGGCTTGCCAAAAACCTGCATTTTTGCTTTAATCAGAGTTATCTGGGTTATAAAGCATTCCTTAAATCAGCAGAGTTCCAGCCCCTGAGGTGAGTGTATTTTATTAGGAAATACATAAGAAGTTTAAAATGGATTTTATAATAAAAACATGCAAGCCACTATAAATGCAGTGATACTAGGTGGTGTCTCTGTAATGTCATGCATTCTTATCCTTATGAGGCAGCCACAACATGACATAATTTATGTGGGGGATTTATAGCGTGCAGAAAAGAAATTGAAGGCGCACTGCTTTTTGAAAACAAATCACAAACTATTATTCTCTACTTAATCTATTCTGTACTTTCTGTAGCTCATTTAATGATCAAGAATTATTGTCAATCTCTGTTTACACATCCTGAAAAGGGCAAGTGCAGTTTGAGAAAACAAATTAAATACTCCTAACATATTTAAATTCTCCTAGAAACCTCTAAGTGTTAGCTTTGAAGGAACTTCTTTTACAGTGAAGACTTAGAGAAGGTACATAATTGTGGGACTAATATTATGTGGCTTTCTGGAGAAGGTGGTTTGCTCAATCATTTACAATTCTATGACTTATTATAATTGTACAGGAAGTATTACTTAAAACTGTCTGCTTCAATAACATCATAAAATGAAGTAGCAATCCACTTTGCTGTAACAGGCTGAACATTTCCTCTGTACACATACAGATAATTTCATTTTTAAGTAACGTAATTTCCATAAATGTGTCTAAGTATGAAGACTCAGAAAACTAAAAACATCTCTGGGTAGCTTTGCAGGGTGAAATAATTACAACTTATTCTCTGTCTTTATTTGAGGCCTGATATAGCAAGGTACTCCAACGGAAAGTGGTGAAAAGCCCTTTTATGAGAGAAATGTCCACTGTCTTTCATACTAATCCTAGTTATATCAATATGGAGCATGAGGTACAGCTGTAAGACATTCAGTATGCTACCAATTGCTTTGAGTAGACTCTATTATACTTAGTTTGACCATTTCCATGTACTTCCTTATCACATCAAAATTATATTGTTTGTAAAGATTGGATGAGGCACTTGAATACATTTTCTCATTATTCATCTGTTTTTCATTACAGTCTCAGAAAGACATTCCTGGATCTGTCTTGTCACAAATTATTTTGTAATCTAGCTGTTCAGCTGGGACATGTGGTGTCATTGTTGAATCTATGCCCTAATGTTTAAAAAAGTTGGAAAATACAGGTCAGAAATCCCTCAGTCACAGAATGAGCCCCAGAAACATGCTTGTGGATTGTATTTTCTCATAAATCTGTGGGGTAACACTTCCCCCACGGCTGCTTTTAAAAGAAAAAATTATTCCTTTTGTTCTGTCCTCTTTTCCTTTCTGCTTTCCTGTAGCCTGTGTTAGGGTTTCTTGGTTTGGTTTTTTTTGGTTTTTTTTTTTTTTTTCAAATAAAATGTCGGATATTCTCCTTTAGAAGAAGGCACAAGGCTACTTTGTGGACTAAGGCTCATACCCCACAGTGGGGAGCAGGGGTCAGGTCCTACCCATACCCAGCATTTTCTAACAAAAGCCACTCTGTGCCAGTGGATTTCCATCTCAGACATGGCCAGGTCTGGGGAGGCAAGTCACCTTGCTGGTTGTCCCAGCGCACAGCACTGTAGCACTGAAGCTTCTTTCAGCACCTCAGTTCACCATCTGTCAAAGGGCAATTACTGCTTGGTTGTAGCTGTGCACACAAGAAGGTATCAATTGCACAAGTACCACAGCAAAAAAGGCAAGATGGAAGAGTATTAGTTTGCAAGAGATTATAAAGAAGACAGCAAGAAAAAAATCAAAAGGATAATCTGAGAGACTCCTGAATGAGGACAAATGATAGTTCCTCTCTTCTCATGATTAATTATAAGTGCATCGATCTCAGAATAAATAAAACTCAACATTTTTTGAGAAAACACTATCTAATTAATTTAAAAAGAGCTTCTTGTTTTGCTTTATGGTCTTGAAGGTCAGCCGTTTACATTCTACTTACTAACTTTCTAGGGTTTTCCTAGTGTACTCGTGATCTTACATAGGTCTCTGTCTGAAAAAACGGCAGAATATCAAAAAGGAAAAAAACGTTTTCTCTCTCCTTATATGTGCACAAAAAGATATATGTTTTGGGGAAGTAAAAGAGGAATGTTTGTGAGAAACTGTGAACACTGCTTGGCAAAAACCAAAGGTTTGTCTCTCTAATTGCTATTTCCAAAGTAATCTGCTTGTGTTCTTGTCAAATACTCAGTTGTGACTGTCATTCTGAGTTGTAATTCAGCTGGCTTAGCATAGAGAAGTGGATGCGAAACTTGCTTTGATTTCTAAGAACCAACAACACTGTGGCCCAAGGCTTTGGGGGAAAAAGAAAAAGAGACACTCCAGCTTTATCACATGGGGCTTCACGCTCTGGAAATAGTACATCTGCAAAGTGCAAAGATTTTATTTAATTTTTTTTCTATTTATTTTTTTCTTTGTTGCTCTGTAGGCCTGGAGCTACATTCGTTCAAACCCTAGAATTTTTATCACAGGCAAATAAACCCTGAACAATACTTGGTTTGGGTTTGTAGTTGTTTTGGTGAGACTAATTTTCATATTAAAAAAGGAAAAACATAGCCCATCTTAATAAAAGATCATTTCCAAAGCAGAGCACCACAAAGAGAAAACAAACAAACAGACAAACAAAAGAATCATGGAGGAAGTATGGATTTGCCATGGCATGCTGCTTTTGTTTGGGATGGAGTTAATTATCTTCAGAGTGGTGCGTATGGGTCTTTCCTTTGGATTTATGCTGGAAACTGTGTTCACAAATGGGGGTGATTTAGATACTGCTGAGCATCAAAGCCTTTTCTGCCTCTTGACCTATCCACCAGCGAGGGTGCTGAGGGTGCACAAAGCGTTGGGAGGGGACACAACCAGGACAGCTAACCCTAACTGATCACAGGGACATTCCATAACGTGTTTCATCATGCCATACGTATAGATGTACGCCATATGTAGATGTATATATACATATATATACACACATATATATATGCCATATCATGCCAGCATATAAAGCTAGGGAAGAAGAAGGGATAGGTAGATGTTCAGGGTGATTACATTTGTCTTCCCAAGTCACTGTTGCACACAATGGATCTTTGCATTCCTGGGAATGACTGAACTCCTGCCTGCCCATGGGAAGTGGTGAAACCACATCTTCAGAAAATGAGCTGTGCCTGTGACATATGTACTGAAATGCTACACCTTAAATCCAAAGTTCTCAAGTCGATTGGAAAACAATCTGTCAAAAATCTCCGCAGCCAAAATTTGCTAATTTTCATCAATCATAACCATTTTTAGTGGTAAAATAGTAATCCTTCAGCTTCCAACCCCTTCCAAACTTCCCAACACATGTGTTAATTAAATATAGTGGTTTTAGAGATGCAAATGCCCGCCATTCATACAAAACCCACAAAGCCACATAAATAAAGTGACATTAATTTACTTGGATTCTGGTTCAGAAGCAAAATAATGACTTGTGGGACATCATGCATGTCATAATTACTAGACCCATCAGCTTAAAAATGTTTCTAAATGTATCAGCACTCTGGAGTATATAGTTTCTGTGAACAAACTCCAGTGATGAGGTAGTTCCCACTGTGGGCCATGAAAGCTAAACCAGAAGTCTGTTCTTCAGAGAAAGAGCATCAGTCTTTCTAATGTTTGATGAAAAAAGAAGAAGCTGTCAGAAAGAAATAAGAAAGAATTGAAGTCAGGAAACATTTAAAGAATATCTATGTAGTGAGTGATGTGGAAAGAGAAGCTGAGTAGTTAGAAATTAATTTTGGTTTTGTATGTTTTGAGTTTTAACAAGCAACAGCAAAAAAGATTTGAGTGGATGATCAGGGACACAGGGGAAAATCTAATGAAATTAATTTATACGCTTACTTTTTTTCTTTCCTTAGTCACTTGATTTACTATAAAATCGAGTGTAGAAAGTATTCCTTGCTGTGATTCTGAAACACACCAGCTTTCCTTCCTGAGAGCAAAGACCTAGGAGAGTTATCAAAGCTTTATCTGGCTCGGTTGGCCTGGTTGTGCAGACCTATTTCTGAGGTTACTGGTGGCCATCTCATAAACGATGACAGACACAGAGAGCCAAAAGAAAGTCATGAATTTAACTGGCCAGAACCCATCTCAACAGCATTCAGGTCTTCTAGTGTGAATGCTGTTTCCACTGTTAACCTGAAAATACAAAAAAGAAAAAAATAACAAAATTGAAGACATTCCATTTAAAATCTACCCACAAAAATCGGTATTTCTTTTTCCCAAATACTTTTTATTTGCACAAACTGCCATTCAATTGAATTTTCAGTGGGGAGAGAAGACAAAAGGGAACAGGAGGGGACCTTGCACTTTTAGGCTAAATAAAGAAGACTTTTCTTCCTGCAGGGTGCCTTGTGGTGTTTCCATTTACTTAGAAATTCACAGGTTAGAGTGTGTGTTGTTGAAGAAACAAACATCTCACCCAGGTCCAGCCTGTCTGCCTGCTGTTAGCAGGCTCTCTGCCTGAAGTAGGTTGAGAACAGCTGTCCTCTTCCAGGCTCAGTTTTGCTGAGAGTTTTCCAATCCAGTCACTTGTCACCGTGCATCCCCTGAGGCTACTGGCACCCTACACTGTCTGGCTGACTACATAAGCTCTCTAAGCCACCCTGAAGGTAAAAACCCACAACAGGTTAACTCCAAAAGTTTAAATAGGAAATAATTACTAAATTTACTTCAGCATATCAAGGCATTTTCCCACAAGGAGTTCAGTAGGTATAGTGGAAAAGAGGCAATTTTCTCAGCAGGTGACAAAAGAGCAGCTTTAGATGAGGGGTTTTTTTTCTCTGACATAACAGCTTAAGGCATAATTTTGTTTACTACATCAGAATCAAAATCAAACATTGATGAAAGCAAGAAATACATGTATCCCAGTGTATTTCGTTTGCACAGCCAGGTTTTGGTAGTGGAGGCGGGGGGCTACAGGGGTGACTTCTGTGAGAAGTTGCTAGAAGCTTCCTCCATGTCCAGCAGAGCCAGTCCCTGGTAGCTCCAAGACAGGTGTGCCAAGGCTATGCCAGTTAGAAATGGTGGTAACGCTTTTGTGATAACATATTTAAGAGGGTAAAAGAAAAAAAAAGGGTTATTGCACAGTTTTAATTGTGGCCAGAGAAGAGTGGAGTGAGAATATGTGAGAGGAACAACTCTGTAGACACCAAGGTCAGTGGAGAAGGAGGGGGAGGAGGTGCTCCAGGTGCCAGAGCTGAGGTTCCCCTACAGCCCATGGTACAGACCATGGTGAGGCAGCTGTGCCCCTGCAGCCCATGGAGGCCCACGGGGGTGCAAACATCCATCCTCAGCCCCCAGAGGAGACCCACAGTGGAGCAGGTGAACCTGAGAGGCTGTGAGCTCATGGGACACCCATGTTAGAGCAGGGTCCTGGCAGGGAGAGAGGAACCCATGCTGAAACAGGTCTCCTGGTAGGACTTGTGAGCCTATGGGAGACCCCCATTGAAGAAGCCTGTCCTTGAAGGACTGCACCCCAGGAAAGGGTGACCCACACTGCAGCAGTTTGTGCAGAAACATTGGCTTTGGGATGGACTCACACTGGAATTGTTCATGAAAGACTGTCTCCTGTAG
>WEKY01053679.1:12356-55807 GCA_013390045.1 Picathartes gymnocephalus
GGCCTGGCCCGGCTCGGCTCCGCGGCCCGCCCGCCTGCATGTGCCGGTCACCCCGCCGCAGGGCAGGGCCGCTGGAGGAATGAACAAACGATGTGAAATAGGATGTTTTGTGTAGATAAAGCATTCTTGTTACATACTGGTCGATTCGTGATATGTTTTAACTTATTGTCTGTGCTTATTTATTGAATTTTGGGTTACTTAATAAATGTTTGAGCTAATATAAAACATATTACTTGACTTTTCCGGACACGTTTATATCAAGTTAATGTGAATGGATAAATAAAATCATTTTCAGTATGTGATATGAAGAATTATAGATTTTGATGTGGCGTGTGAGATATGAGAGGTGTCTTCAACTGCAGGCAAAAAAAAAAAAATAGACAGGACTTCCTTCTGTGGTATTCACTGAGTCCTTTGTCACAAGTTTGGGGATAGTTTGCTTGCTTAACTTTGCATTGATGCCTTTCACTTGTCACAATTTTAATACTTCATGATTAATAAACTTTTGTTAATCTTTCTGTGTGGTTGGCCTTTAAACTGCGAGTAACAAGAAGTTCTGTGGTGAAGCAGGGCAGGGGCAAGGGATGAAGGAGAGTGGGTCAGCGGGAGGCCGGGGCAGGCAGGCTGTGGAGGGATGATTCGTTTTTTCAGAATGTGAAATGAGGGCACGGCTGCTGCCAAAGCAAGCCCCGTGGAAGGGAGAACTCTTGCTTTATTCCCGTGCAAGCCTTGATATGGTGGGAAAAAGAAATGCAGTACATTGCCAAGCATCACACAGCCAGGTTTGGGCTTCTTTTTTCCTTCTACCTGCCTCATCCTTGCCTTTTATGCAATACACGGAGATTTCTTCTCCTTGTACATCAATTACACACCTCTTAATTACACACCTGAGAGTGCCCGACTCCATAGGCACCCACAGAAGGGTCCTTGCCTGCTCCAAAGTGCATATTACATATGCATATTTAATTTAAAAGAGAAATAAAAGCAGAATAAATTATTGGTGATCCAGACCACAAGTGAGTCCTCTGGGAGTCACCTGAGGAAACAGCCCTACGCCCTTCTGCGGGAGTCTGCTCCTGCAGGTGCTGAAACAACCCAGGATTCTCAACCTGAGGTAGTTTAGAATAGGTGAGACAGCTCCCAGACCACAACCCATACCGTGGTAGCACCTGGGAAGAGAAGTCACCATGTTCTCTCTGTCCTTTCAGCCCTGCCTCTAGTCCCTAGCCCAGCCTGGGGCAGAGCAGCTGCCCCTCTGCACCCAGACTTAGCTCTGAGATTGAAGTCCATGATCAGTTTAGATCAACCATCAAAGATGTGGGCACACAGGGTGCTTATGGAGCAGAGCTGGTGAGAAAACCTCTGGCTTCTCTATCCAATGGGTGACCCTGCATGGGCCAAGAATAGCAGCCAGCTGGGATGTCCCTTGGTCTGCCCCGTTCCACACTGTTCTCTTCCCCACGCTGTGGCCTGCCAGGAGGGCAAAAAGTCTCTTCTTACATGCAGAAGAGTGCAAATCTCACTCTACTTCTTCCAAATGTATGGAAGGTTGTTTACAAGCACATAATTTTTACAGCTACTTTATATTGCTATAAGCAAGACAGCTTTATGATGTAGGAATGTCGTAAAGTGTGGTATGGAAGACCTTAAAAAAATATGTGCTTTTTAATGGTGGAGAAAAATCCTCTCTCTGGCTGGGGGCAGGGAATTGAGACACAACCTGTAAGATCCAACTCTTGACACTGAACATTGCAGCTCTGTGAAAGGGGCCTTACAAAGGTCCTTTGGCCTAATGCTCGCTCCTAAAACACCCATCATTTCCTCCATATTCTAATGCAACTCTAGTCCTGGTTATGAGCAAAGCTTTTTGATCCTACACAACTTTGATACAAATTTGATTTGTTTCCATAGCAATAGGTCCTTGTGTTCTGTGTCCTGGAGATTTTTGAAATGATATGTACCCTTAGCACCCACTGAAGCTTTGCAGCACAAAACATTTAAGCCGATACTCTTATGTGTTTAGCATGGGTGGAAGGAAGAAGACCACAGGCTTCACTCACATACGCTACAGGGTTTGTTTGAATTATTTTACTATAAAGTCTCAATCTTGCTGATGTTAAAAGATAAAAATTAAACAGCATGATCCAGTTCTATCTAACAACATGAACAGCTTTGCTTCATTCACTTAAAGTGATCAAAATAAATGAGTGAATTCCATATAAATTGAGAGGGAATAGTTATGCTGAATAACAATTAGCCTATTACTGACTAAGTAGGTAACACCAGGCACTGGGGCTATTACAAGCTGGGATTATTTGCTTATGTTAAGGTGCATTTTAGCCTTAAGCTCTTCCACCCAGTGTGTAAGTAGACTGAGATTTATGTTCTTATGTATGGATTCATTTCCACATTGGCACATATTCATGTAATTCTACTTTCCTTTAAACACAACATCACCCCTAATGTCTAAGGAATATACATAAAGATAATGTCACTGAACCTTTCATTTGCTCTCTTGATGAAATGCTTTGACACTCTCTCTCTCTCCTCTCTTCCTCTGCTTAAATCCCCATGGAAAGGCAGAATCTGCTCTTACCTGCTGCAGGCGATTGCAATCACGGAGCAATTACTAATGTGGGAAGAAAGTTTGTGCAAGGCAAGGGATCAGATAACATTGCAGCATGGATTGTATTATTGTACTAGCAGTAATGATCCCTGCTCTTAGAAATGAAAATGTGGTTTAATTTGTGTTGTGGTATGTAAATTTTCATTTTTCAGAATAAAAATCTCTGCACATGAAAATGTATCTTGCAGTAATGGACGTATGGCAGTTAACCTGTCAGTTGAAAGTATGTAACCTTCCTTTTCTCCTTTTCATGACAAAGGTAATCTCATCTGAGGGCATTTATGTGAAGAAATAACAGCATGGCATGGTGAAACCACTGGCTCATTAATCCTAGCATCTACTTCCTGCAGGGCTTCTTGATTAGTTAGATTCATTCATCGGGTATTTCAGAGTTTTTGATTTCTCACCACTGGCTAGGTTCACTGAGTTCAGGCTAAATTGAGCCAGAAGCAATGTTTATTAGTAATTTTGTAATTCAGACTACTCTTATAATTCAGTACAAATATTTCATCTGAAATAAATCCATTCACTCTATCACCTAATGCAGTTTGCAACTGTGTTCAGAAAGAACTGAGAGAACACGGTGATTTGGTATGTATTTTCTAAATTATTAGCATGAGAGCTAATAACAAAATCTTCTTAATTTCCAATGTTGGAATTAAGATTCCTTTCATTCTAAAGCAAGGTCTGACAGGGAGATGACCACTTCTTGCCTGCTGTTAAAGCTGAGCTCAGGGTGGTTGGTCTGGGAAGCATGGCCTTGCAGCCTAGAAATGAAAGGGAGAACAAAGGAATTTTAGTTTTTCCCTCATGTGTGTTATAAACACAGGAAAAAGCCAAATGCCACAGAAGGGAATAGGAGAGGAACCCTCGGAAATTAGCAACCTGTAAAGTCACAGATATGTCTCAACCTTTTGGTAGCTGAAATAGAGTTACAGCTTGGGCAGTAGAGACAAAGAAGCCAAGACCCTTATCCTGCAGCCTTTAAAGGCCATACTGACCTGGCAGTGAATTCAGCAGATGCATGTGTGAACATTTGAAGGGTTGGTGCTCAAAATTGCTCTGTCACTCAGTCTTCTCACAGTGGAAAACTTTCTTTTCTGAAAGAGATAAGAGGACCACACATGAATCACATGCAAGTCTTTGACCACACCTCAAGCCACATCAGCTCATCCAGCCATGGAGGAGGTAAGACCTAGGGCCTGAGAGCCAGTTTGACTTCATGGCTTCATGTGATATATGCAAAATTCACTGGACAGCTGATAGCCATGTCTTAACACAGAGTAGCAGATGTAAAACCCACTGGCTCCTTTTAAACATCATGGACCAATCATTACCCACGCATGAATGGAACTGGAAGAGAAAAACAGAGGTGGTCGTGGTGGTGGAAGGGGCAGTAGGTACAACAGTTTTTATTTTTCACCCAATTGCTACATGAAGAGCAGCAAGAGTCAAAGGGGATGGTCTGGCCTGGGATATAGCAGAGGATGCTGCTTGATTAACCAGCACACTTGTATTTAAGCTGTGCTTGAGGGGCGTTTATTAATAGTCATGTAAGGTCTTCTGTGAGATTTATTTCTACTCCTCAAAGAAAAACTGGTAGCAGGGTGTCTCCCTTCTGACGCTTCTCACAGCCAGGGCTCATGCACAGATGAGTCTGTCTTTGACTTCCACCTGGTATGCTGTACAATGGTATGGGTAGGAGGTTTCCTCTCTTATTTGCCAATAAATTGTGTCTGTTTCGGTTTCTCCCATGACTGTCTTTGAGGCTCAAGAGTGCTGCTGCACCTTTATGTTGCATCATTCATCAGTGCTAATGCTTAGATACATTTTTCAGAGCTAAAATTACGCTTTTAGAGGCATTGAAATCTGCCAGAGGAGAATCTCTCCCCAGGAGCAAGGAATCCAGAGGCGTTTGTCCAAAATTTGCCTTTGGAGGTTATATAACCATTCTGCAGAGATCCTTACCCTCCTTCGAAGGTCGGGAGGGAAAATGCAGAATATGCTTAATACACTGTCTCTGAGGGTGACGTTCTCTCCTGACCCCCATAGACAGTTTGTGCCTTGGAGTATGAAGTTTGATTAGCCTTTTCTTACAGCACTGGAAGTATCATGGTAGTGATCCAAAAAGTACTTTGGGAAAAAAACAAACTACAGACTTTCTTTCACTGACCTCCCGCTACAGTGAATTTCATAAGCTGACAATGCACCCTGTAAGGACACTTTTCTTTTTTACTGGTTTCAATTTATTGCCCTTTAATATAATTTAAGTGGCAGCTATGATTCCCTGTGGCTCCTTTACAAGCTTTTAAGGTTTATTTTTTTGCTCAACTTTTAAAAGAGCATTTCTGAATGGCTACAAGCATTCTCTCCTGGTTTTGGTGTCTAATAATTAACAGGGAGCACTAGTCCCTGTTTCCAGGCATAAGCATTACTTTACAATGAAATTCCTATGTACTGGAAGGCCGTGATTTTGAGCTTCCTACCTTGTACCAAAGTCCAGGCAAAACTTGTTTTGATGGTAACACAGACACTCCCCATGCCATTGAATCTGAAGGAGGGTTTGTTTGTGCCATAATCACAGTCCATGTGAGTCAATGGTACACTGGGAGAGTAGAAGACATGTGAAGAAGACACAGAGTGGTCCAGCTGTTTGCCATGGCTAAATGCATTTTAGGGTACTTTTACACTGTCCCCTGGGCCCTTGAGAACAGGATGAACTCCACTCAGGGAGTCCCTGGGAAGGAATAGGCTCTCATTTCAGTAACTTCAGCCAGCATACACACTTGTGTGGCTAGGGAGATAGCCACTGAATTCAGATTTATAAACAAGTCCAAATGTAAAAAGGTATTTCAGCCTCTACATGGCTACAAAATGTCACCAGAAATTAACCAGCATTGCTCTTTCAACTGGAGAACAAAATGAGGAGTCTACAGAAGGTCAGACATATAAAAATGCATTGAAATGAAAAGGGAGGAATATTAAATTACTAAATAAACAATTATACTTGGTAGAGTTTGTGGCTCTAATATTTTTGTCTATTTTAAGCAGTAATTAACAGCCACAACTGTATTCGTTGTCAGCTTTTGATCTTCAGGTCTTGGTAGCAAATAAATGACTCATACATTATTCTTTAAATTTTAATTACTGTAAGAAATACTTGAAGATAATTCCACTATATTTTATATTATTGTCACTTTGCCCTTTCTACTTTAACTGCTCTGCAATTTTAAGCTCATGTTTGCACAAACTGTGACGGGACAGACACCTGCCAGTGTGGGGAATGCTGCTGTGCTCTGGGGGACCCCGTCTAGGCGGAGGCGGCTACAATGAACATGTTCTCTAAGGATGCAGGACCCTGCGTTATTAGCTAATTGCTCTGTCCTGTCTTCACATCTCACACAGGAAGCTGCTGCCTCTGACACACTCATCACGTGCTTTGTCTCCTCACTTTATCAGACCTTTCTCATTTCAGTTGAAGATGATTCCTGTTCTGTCTACAATAAATTGCTCCGACAGTCATTCATTCATCATCATGTCCTCTCTTGCCCTCTTTAGTAGGGTGTAAATCTATAGATTTCATCCCTGGATTCTATAGTCAATCAATTGCATCCAAAAAACAAATTCAGCCTGTTGCTTGTTGATGCCTTCCATACACATTCTGCTTGGAGTTATAACTCTGACAGCACTTGGTTACACCATTACCTACTAAATGAAAGCATCCAATGTTGAAGGTACTTGTTTGAAAATCTTCTAATTGTTTTGATACCTAAGTCTCCTCTTCAAAGTACTATAGTCTGCTAAATTTCGTCAGTTTAATTCTCATTGTACTTTCACTAGCTTCTTATCAAACTCCACAACTAGTTCATGACTTTCTTCTTTATCAAATAATGTCCTCCCTACTTGCCCTATCTATAGTCTATACGGATACACAAATCTTTGTTTTCCATTAACTGCAACTGGCTTCCTTTAACGTTGCAGGTGTCCAGTCATTCCAGAGGTGTTCTTTCTACCAAGCCACAAAGCTCCATCTCATGTTTAAATCTCATTTTGATTTTACATTATGCCTCTAGCTTCAGAATCAGCTACCAGTGCAAGGCACAGCACTGTGAGGATTGCTATGGGAAAATGAATTCTATGTCAGCCAGACCCACTGCAGACCCAAAGCATTTTATGACCCTCTGTGTGAAAGATTATCTACCAGCCTACTCCTGCTTCCACTGCTGCCTCCAGGATTTTGACACATCACATAGTCTTGTCACTTCCTGTGTGAATCACTCCAGGTGAAAAGCAATTTGAAGCACCATTCCTGGCTATGCCTTTTGCCCTCACCTTCAGCTGTCATCATGGGTGCCACTCAACTGGTGAACCTCCACGAGATGACTTTGATATATCTAGGTTACATCTAGGACTTCTCATTTTCGAATTGGCAGAAAAATATCAAACCATCTGGCATTTGACTCATCCACAAATTTTTTAGTGGCAAAAGCCTTCCTCCTTCAACTTACTCAGGGCAATTTTGATTGGTCCTGCCTGGTATCAGAGTCTGTGCAGCAGTGGATAATCCCAAAGATGTCCTGTTTGCCTCAGCACACTCTCTAGAGGCTCCCAGGGACACAGTTTGACTGGCAGTTGGAGTGCCACCTGCTCTCGAGCTGAGAAGTGCTGGCCACAGTAGCTGTGCATGGGGCCAGGCCATTACTTCTTCAGACTCTGAGAGACGATAACATTGTCAGGGAGTACCTACAGGATGCCTCTGTTTGCTTCTGAGTCTGCCCTGCCGTATGCAAGAAAGAAACACATGAAATTTGCTTTCTGTTTGCATTCCTGTGGAGGAATATCCATAATGCAACATGTTGCATTTAAGCACAGACAGCTGACATATTGCTTTGACTGTTCTGCTTTACAACATGATCCTATGGAACCAGTGGCTCTCACCCACCCTGGCTTCACCATGGATTATAGCAGCACTCCTGCATTTGTTAAAGGTGAGTTTGCCTTTGCACAAATTCACAGTTCATTTGGGTGCCTGCATCAGTACAGTTGGGGTTGATTTTTGAGGTAGTGGTTGCTAAAACTCTTCTGCATGGAGTTATTGGTGCGCAGGCTCTCTGAATATTAGATTCTCGGAGAATCAGAATATCAGATTGTTACCTGAGCCACTGGACCCTAGAAGCATGCAGAAAATCCTCCAATGCTCTTGAGTTCATTCTTATGAGCTGAATTTAGACTGCAGTTTGTAGACTTTTGAGTAGAGGACAAGAGGCACAAGAGGTGGGCAACAGCTTTCGCAGCAGGGTGAGGAGAACCCATTCCTCACAATTGCCTAAATGGGGTTCCAGGCTGCAGGAGCCTTTCTGACTTCAATTTAGGTAGAACAGCACATTCAGAAGTCCTAAATTTCACCAGTATCTCTGCAGTCACTCAGGGTGTATCTCTGAGGACTCTAAGGAGTGACAAGGATAAGCCAATAGGAAATAAAACCCACCAGGTTTATGATGAATTTAGGTTGTCTATAGACAGCTGGGTGTTACTCAAGCACTGCTGCAGGACTTTGTCTTGCCTATCAGGTAGCAGTGTCAGGGTTTGGAGTCCAAAATGGAATCCCTTGACATGATTCACTGGCCCGGAGTTGTATTTGGTGAGTAATAATATCAATTGCAGAATCCTACTATGGTTTATTTACTGGTCATATTAGCATGTGAGCTGATTCACACTGCCACAGAAAACCTTTGCTTGCATATGGATGTTATTATGCTATCAACTGCTTCTGATATCTCACAGATATTTTTTTCTATTTTCTCCCTCTTAATCTATTTTTTTTTAGGCCAACAATCCAGCTTCAATGCCAGCATCTGCCTTTCTAATAATGTAACTATTTACTGCATCATTGTGCTCTACTCTCATTTCATGTTGTCACACTCTCCATGACAATATTTGAAAATTGTCAAAACCCTCAGTGAGAAACTTGTACCAGAGGGAAAATGAGAAACACAAGTGGTGCAGCCTGGTTATCACAAAAACGCACAGAGGCTGTCGTCACGCCATACCTCTCTTGTGTGACCTCCTTCTGGACTCAGGCTGAGACACTCAGACTGCCTCTGCTAGAAAAACTGATGCTTAGTTTATTTTTGGTGTGCTTCCACTATAAATCCACTGAGTCCCTCTGGACAGCCCTGCACTGTGTTTACATCAACATTCATTGTGTTCTTCAGTCAACAGGGTTCACTACTTTCTCCAGCAACAAACACCTATGCAGCAATCAGTGACTTATTATTAAAACAGGAATTGTTTGTATTGGGTTATATCTTCAGGACTGAGTGAGCCTGACTTAGGCTAAGAGACATTAACTGAAGCAAATGTGCTGGATAAAGCAGAAGCAAAAATAACTGAGTCAATATGCTTGTTATCAGCCAGCATCAAATAATTTCCTGAGCTCAGTCTCCAAGCAACTCTACCTTTATCTGTCACTGTGGTCCTCAGGAAAAAAGAGATCCCTGGGTTTTCCATGCCTTGTCAAAGCCCTCCCACTGTGTGGCTTCTGCAGCCTGTGGCAGCCCAGGATATGCTGCAGTCATCATGCTCACAGTGGAGGAGAGAAGGAAGAATGGTACTTTTGGGCAATCAAGTGTTTGGGACAGGGTGGCTTACACACAAGTTTGTCTCTAGCATGTTGTGCTCTGTTTTCATACTGCCATCAGACATGCCCTGGAACTCCAGCGAAGTTACCTGTGAGCCAGGTGGTGACTGTCAAGCTGCTCAGCTGCCCCGGTGCAGGGAGATGCGCCTGGCACCTCCACACCTCCTGCCTCCCCCAGCGGCAGCACGTATCTCAATCTCCGAGAGCAGACTCCAGCTGGAACGCATGCACTGCTGTTATCCCAGTCCATTCACGCTCCAGAAGTCAGGAACACTCCTCTTCAGGTGTTACACCAGAGTCCTCCACTGCCTAGGCAGGGATTCACAAGATACTGGAGAAGATGTTCCCACAGAAGGATGCAGCTCAACCATTGCCAGGCTGGCCAACACTTGATAGTGTCTGTTTCTCTGGTTACCTTGTTTGTAGAAATGTGCAATCCATTTTTCATTAGTACATTAGTAGTACACAGACACATCTTCTGTAGCTGGAGGAACAAGGAGTCTTCAAATCAAGAGATCCAGAGGTCTACTTTGTAACCAAACAGTTTAAGAGTGACTCAGACAGAATGTTCCTCAGCTGTCCTACAAGCTTCTGGGTAAAACAAGGTCACTTATTTATGGAACGAACATCAAAAGGAATGAGAGCTATCTGCCCTCATTTTTTTTTTAAAGCAAGAGAAAGTATTTTTAGTAGTACACGTTTAGAGTCTCTCTTCTCAATAAAGAAGCCAAATACAAAACAGTACTTAAAAACCAAAACATCACTGTAGGCTGATAAGGCACAGAACTGCAGGATGTTTGCATGTCTTACTCCATGTAATAAACACAATATTGTGTCAAGCCTTGTTTCCTATGGTTTGAAAACGCACCTGTGAAGTTATATATTGCCCCATACGCAACATGGTTGTACAGAGGGCTCTTCCCAATGGTGATAATGCTATTAAAAACAGCACATACACACAAATCCAAACAGAAATACACATTGAGTTACCATAATTTTCAGTCAAAATGATTATCAGAATGTTTTTGAAATAAAGCTTGTTCTATTTTCCCAGTTTTGTTTGGCTAGTCCAATGAAGGTACAAAATATCATCAAGTATTAAGGATGTGAAGTCAAAAAGCTTTTTTTCAGCTCAGCTGTACTGAATGGCAATTACACATTCTGAACAATCCTACAACTGCTTTAATCAAATGAGGTAATATGAATTTGGTTAGATTTTCCTCAATACTTTCAACTTCAGTGAAAAATACAATAATTAAACTCTCGGTACAATGACTTTCAAACCTCTGTGCACTCTCAGCCCCCTCTCTTCGTCTCTTTCTGGATAATAAATCCTTATGAAAGCTGCCACCACAACTGAGACAGGTTGTGAAATTGTTTAATAATGTTGACTCAAGCAGTGACATCATTTGGAGACTCTTGCTTTTCTTGCAACATCTTTAAAGACAGCTGGAAGCTAGTGGGTGTTACAGAGCAACACAGCCCCCCCGCACTAGGAAGGAAGGTGGTTGCTGCAAGGGGAGCTCTATATCCCCCTTGGGGATTGAACTGAGTCAACTTTAGGGGAGGAAACCCCAGCACTGTCCTCTTTGTCCTCCCCCGGTGGCCTTACAAGACCTTCTTTGAAACAGGTGTCTTCTCTTGGGAGAGGCACAGACACGTTAATGCCTCATATTTTGAAGGCCAGCGAGGGTGCCTAAGAAACTTCTGTCACCCCAAGCAAAACATTTTCATGTGCTTGGAGAATAAAAACCCTCAGCTGGAAAGCAAACCCCACAGAACAATTGCTTTCCCCATTCTGAGAAGATCCTGCTGCATCAGGTCCTGGCTGCTTTCTGAACATGTGTGGGGTCAGCAGTCAGATTCCAGGAACATCTGCTTTACAAAACGGATAATTTCATCAGGAAAACACAGATCTATTTTAAGAACAAGAAAAAGAACATGACTGTGAGGTTTCTTCCCACTGTCACACATTTTCATCTGCAAATAACATTTGCCTAACTCCAACGAAAATTATCAGGTTATATATTGGGAAAAAGATCACTTTTGTTGTTCCCTGTATAGGAGGTGTTGTCAGTTGGAGCACTCTGGCTCTGGTGTGAGAACCACATCACATTTCAAAAGGCAGTTCAGCCCTCAGAAAATGTTGTAAAATGATAACAAACATCCCAAATATGTTGTGGTTTTAAAATAACGTATATAAGAAACTTCAACATTATCAGTTTGAATAGATGTAAAATGTCTGTCTCCCAAAAGCTAGGCTGCGATTCTAAGGATGCCATGGAAAGAAAAAAAAATTACTAGCTCTAGTAACAGATGTGAAATTACATTAGATAAATATAATCATTAGTTTCAGTCTCACCCTGGTTAATTTGTTTGTGGAAATGTGCAACCCATTATTCATTAGGTAATTTTTCACACATTGATTAGAAAGCCATGTCGAATTGTGACCCAGCACATTGGGGTTTGCCTATCTTGCAGTGAAATATATCGCTTACAATAGTGGAAATGGGGGACAAAATGTTTATCTCAGGCTGATTTTGTGCCAATAAGTAAAGTAAATCAATAGCCAGTGAAGTGTGAACGACATTTCTCTGCTGTATAATATGGTTTTGGGGGCAATTTGACATGCTACAAGGGGAAACAAGGGTCTTGAACAGAAAGGTAATAAAAGCAAATCATGCTGGTAACAGTTACTGAAGTCTTCTGTTTTTCTCTACATGGGCAGCTTTAAGATGAGAAAAATAATACATGTAGCAGTCCAAAAACACTGAGACACTCCCAGATTTGTAAACATTGGCGATCCGGTCCAGATGTGGTAGAGAGAGGCTCAGGTCTCTGGAATGGATGCTGGCTCTGTGTTTAGGCAGGCCCCTGGGCTGTGCTGGCAGTGCCATCGCTTCCCCAACAGCACGTGCCTCTGCTGACATCTTTCTTCTGACAGCTTCATGTCTAGGGGGTTAAATTCTGAGGCTACAAACAGTTTTGCATCAAATCACAGAAGCAGGTATTCCCATGTCCCCATGAGACCACCATGTATGCAGCTTATTTTAAGTGGCATTTGCTGCTAGTGTAAACCAGTGGAACTTCATCAGCTTCAGTTTATCAGTTTGCACAGCAAAGAAGGTGACCAGCAGACCCTTCCCTACTGTTAACTTTCATATTTTGCCTTTGTGAATTACAGATAAGTTAAAAAAGGCAAGAAGGGAGTGTGACGTATTTATGGTTGCTGCTATCCGGTCTGTCTTTTATATCCCTGCACAATTTATTCTTCCTAGAAGACAGTTTGGGCAACATAGGTACATGATCAGTGACTTTACACGAGCACACATTGTGGGATGCCTTGTTTCATCCCCACTGCTTCTTGAGTCAGCCAAAACTTAATGGTTTTTTTTGGTGGCATTTTTGTTGCATCACTTGCAATATCTGGCGCAGGCCATCATGACATTTGCAGCAGCCTAAGGTAAAATACAGTAATAAACTTGGCCAGGAGAAAAAGCAGTGTAACACACCCAGCCATGCCCAGACAGGAACCTTTGGGCACTCCTGTGCCCATGACAGCCATTACAGTGAATTTTGGCCAAAGCAAGCAGCTATGAAGAAGTTGTTCCCCTATATACCAAAAAAGTTTGTGCTTTCTAGTTTCTCTCATCCCCAACACCTCAGTCTCGGGGGTGGAAAGTCTCTTCAGGGCCTGGACCAAGCTGGCAGACAAACTGCTGCAGTAATGAGGCCTTTTTGCCCAGATGCTAAGTAGCTTAAGGGAAGGCAAGGTGTTTGAGCAGAAGGTTGCAGGAGGGAGACAAGTTACTCTAGAGAAGGCTTTCAAATTGAGAAGCTGGCAATCCTATTTCCCTCAGGGTGCTGGAAGTGGCCTGTGCCGTGGCACCTCTGAGAATGGCTGTACAAGTGTCTGCCTACCACAGAGGGGGCAACACAAAGGTGTCCCTATCTATCCAGGGATAAAGATCCTTCAATCAAATCACATGCTCTGTCTGCTGGAACCAGAAAGGCCCATCTTCTGATATATTTTAAAATAAAAATAAATAATTGATGTAATTAAAACATGCATCTTAATATCACTCAAACTTGGCCATTAATGCTGCATTAGGGTTTGCATAGAATTAAAATTAAATTGTCTGAAAGAGATCTGAAAGTCTGAAAAATAACAGAAAAACACTTCTGTTAAACTCACAGGAGTCTCTTCTAACACCAAACTGGCAAAAGCAATATATATCTGTCAATTTATAAGATACCTCTGCCTGACATTTTAAGCCTCAGATGTGTTCTTTAAAATACGGATTAAAATAACTTGCGTTTTTCCACATAATGCATACTGCATTAAGGCAATTAACATTTAATTAACAGCAGGTTTTCCTCGGCAGGTCAGATTGTGAAGGGCTCACTGTTGTTGCCATAGAAAGTGGAAGGCTGAGCTGTTTGGTTTCCAGAAAAGGAACAGCTGTTTTTGAGCCCTGACAGTCTGAAATCATCCTAAGTTGTCTATAATGCTCCAAAGGACAAGGAAAGCAGGAGGAGGTGGCTGCTGGTGGTGTCACAGAGACCATCTCAGGCTGTTGGAGAATGTAATCTGCTTTATAAATCAGTGTGCTGTTGTTAGGGTATGTTTTTAATTGAGCTGACAGTAGAGCTTTAAAACTCCTGCATGCACTCAGTGAGCTAATTTAACTGTTTTCCTCTGATATGCTTTTTAATTGTGTGAGCAGAGCACTGCAATTATTTCTGATACTTTTGCTTTTCATCTATCTTTTTTTTTGTTTCTCTCTTCTTCTTTCCAGATTCTTCATTCTTTCTCTGGGTAGCCATTTGGGGCTTGTAGTGAATATTATCCAAGGATACACAGATGCACAAGTTTTATTAAGGAGTCACATTGTTGCTCTGAATTGAAAGCTGCTATCAAGATGGTTCAAATAGAATTTGCAAAGGGATCTTTAAAAAGGACAGAAATACCGAAATGAAGATATGATAGGCATAGTGAATCTGTAATAACACAGACTTAGGTCTCCTAGGGAAAATGAAAAAAAATCAACAGACCTAAACCAAACAATCTCAAAGAGAACTTAGAAGAGTGTGGGGGCTCCCAGAAGGTGGTGGAGTTTGTCTTTTCTCCTCAGTAGGTGTAAGACAAAGCTCTAAATCATAACATCGGTGAAATGCAATAGCAGCAACAACTAAGTGTCACTTTCAATAGTACGATTGAAGGCTTCATGTTGGGGAAGGAGGTTATCCTGGTATGCTCCTAGCCTTTGGTAATTGCAGGCAGAACTGTTCTTACAGTTCAAGGCAGTCTGAGAGAGAATGATTCAGACTAAGAAACATTCACTAATAGTTTTGGCTGTGGTTTTATTTCTCATTTATTTCCAGAGTAGAACAACAGAACAGCTTTCCTTCTTTTGTTAGATAACAGATTTTTACCATCAAAAGTAATCCATCTGTCCTGGTATATTCATTAATACCCGTTCCTGCATATGTTTGTTTGCTACATGGGAAAACTGTGGTGCAGGAACAGACCTCAGGGAAAATGTGACCCCAGGAATAATATAATACATGTATATAAGTATAATTAGTGTGGTATACGTATACTCCCAGCAAAGGGTGTGAAACTGGATGACCATTTAAAAATTCGTGGATTCTGTTCCTCAGATTACAGAGGAGACAGAGACACAACATACATGAAGAAACTAATCTCCTGGTGGCACAGGCATGAGCAGCAGCTCTGCCTGCTGTACAGCAGGGTTCTTCAGTGCTGTTAGCCAGCACTGTGAGTACACTGACCCAGGAAGCCCAAGGCACCTGTCTCAGATAAACCCAGAGATGGAAAGAAGCTGGTGCTTTCTGCCTTCCCCTGTTGATTGCAGGAGCTGCAGTGAGGAACAAACCCAGAGTACGTGGATCCTTTTGGACTGCTCCTCCCTGGGAGCTCTGGGGAGCAGTGCAGTGCTGTGGGCTACAGGGGTGCAGCTGAGAGTCAAGGCTGGAGCATTCCTGTATTCCTGGAAGCTCTCCAGCTCCTCTCTCCTCTGTTTGGGTGGTTCTGTTTGGTGAAAAATACTTTAGTAAAGTAAAGGAGGACCAAAGTGATTTAATACTACATTTTTCTTCAGAAAAAGCATGGCTCTGCATAGGTGTGACTTAGGGCAGTAAGGGTGGTGGTTTCTCTGAGTGCCAGCATGACTGCCTGTAAGGATAGGACTCTCAAACCATGCAAGGAGTACAATGCAGAGAGGGGGACACAGTAGGTTTATTTTGGTTTGTTACTGGGGGTAACTGAAAGAAAGTGGGAACCTGTGTTCTTTGGAAAATCAGTGCAGAGTCAGCAGGGCAAGGGTTTCTGGAGCCATAGCTCTCTGATGTTCAGTTAGAATATGGTCTAGTGCAAGGAAAAGACCTTTGATTGCTGTTTGGACAAGGCAAATCATGCCAAAACCACCCCCTTATGGAAACAGCCTGTCCAAGGAGGAGCAGGGTCATGGAGGAAAGTTTTCTGATAGATTTCATACTGACTTCCCTTCTGCCAGGTCAGAGCAGCACAGGACTTTAGGGGATCCCCAGAAGACACGCTCTTGCCTGGGGGCGAACCACAGCAAAACGAGCAAACTGCTCCTGGACAAGTTGTATTGCTGCTGAGCTGGCTGTGTAGGGCCCAGATGTTGTAAATTGGTTGCCATGCCTTGTCTCCCACCTTCTCATTTTTCTTTCGTTTTGCCATTATTATAAAAAATTGGTAGATGGCTAATATTACAAGTCCAGGGCAAAACTACTCATACGTTTAGTGTAAGGACATTTAAATATTTAAAGCAGATGGTTCCCAATGACCTTACATGTCTCCTTTATAAATGTATGTACTGTCTTATAGAACCATCTGCATCCCAATATGCAGCTCATATGTTTCCAAGTGTTTCCTCGTTAACCAGCAGAAAACTTCATCTTCCATTTGACGTGAGATAAAGGTTCAAGCTCAGTTACGGTTGTGCAAATCAGCACTCCGGGTGGGAGCAGGATTTACCCCAGGGCAGTGAGGTGTTGGTGCCTTGCACTTTGCATTCCAGGTGGATCAACAAGGCTAGAATTTGGAGGATGCCGGCAAGCTTCCTCACATGACCTGAGCCTGGGAAATCTGACAAATAATTTGCAAAAGCATAGCCACTGACAACGACAGGCATACATCTTGCCTGATGCACCTGCATCAGATCAGCAAGGCTATCTGTGAGATGCAAAGCAGTGCAGAGCAATGCATGATTTCCTATCCCCCTAGATCAGCCTTGCTCCCCACTCTTTTCTTGTACAGAAGAGCAGAGCTAAACTAGTAAAAGCAATTTTCCATTCTCCGAGAGACCCAGGGGAAATGAGCTCTGATCTTGTGCTCATCTCACACTCCCTGGATTCCCTCAACTGGCAGCTTTCCTGTGCTAGTCTCCACTCTGCAGAACTTCTCTGTCATTAGAGCAGTATGGTTGCCTCACTCCTTTCAAAGAAAAATCCTTTAATTTTTAGGACTCACTCTCTGACTGGCCATGTTCTATCTGCACTTTTTTTTTTTTTTGTAGGAAATAATCTAAAAGAATTGTTCATAAAACATATATAAGTGGCAGGTAGATGGAAAGTGGCATGCCTCTAATTTAAATTTCGATTAGAAAAAAATACAGAAATGTATTACATGAGGTACTGCTAAGAGTTGTATGGAATATTGTGTTTTAAGACCTACTGTAGATCTATGTCGGTGCCTGTGAAAGAGAGGATAATTAGTGCCCATACTCTCAGTCATATCAGACTAAAGGTAATGGGGTGTAAGAAATGGTTCATTAGGCTCTCTCAAGTACTTTTACTGTGTCCATACTATTTATACCAGCAGAAAAAATTCAATGTCTTTAAAATCAAGTCAAAGCTTTCGCCTTAGATTCTTCAGTTTAAGAAATAACATTGAGTGATGATCTCTTAAAGTCAAGTGGAAAAAAAATGTACATAGAAAACCCCCTTAAACCAGTTTTATTAGCATTCTGTGTCACTCCAAGGCAGTCTTCATGCCTATGCAAATCCTGCCTCCTTCATTTGTGCTCCCCTTTATATGCTTAGCCTACAAGGGGGAAAATTTGTGGATGAAGAAGGCGAGCAAACAAAAGCATAGCCTTTATTTTCAAGAGAAACGTGCATTTAGAATATCCTTTGCTTTCTTGTCTGAACAAAAGATCAAATTGTGTGGAGAAGAGCAACAAATGTGGGTAAGGGAATGCGAAGAATGGCTGGAAAAAGGGTTAAACCCCCAAAGTATATGTAGCTTGACTACACAAGAGGAGGATAGGATGGCATGCTACAAATGTTTGAGCAGCTATCAAATGAGAGGGTGAAAGTTATTTAGGCTGACAAAAGAGATATAAATAGGAGTAATACGATGAAGTTAACAAACAAAGAATTTAGGTTGAAGAATCTGGAAAAGCTTCCTGAGAGCAAAATATGTAATACAGCTCTGGAGCAATTTCTCATGGGAAGGAGAGAAGCTCCATCACATGAAGACCTATGCATTTAAAACTAAATTGAAAAAGCATTAGAAAATATAAGGAGAATAATATATAAGCCACTTTTCTGTGCACTGGAATCTGGGGTGGATGACCAGGGGCTGCTCCCCTGCCCTCTGTTTCCAGTTTTTTCTGGTTCTTTGCTAACGGTGTGCCATTTGTACTTTCTAGAAAAGTAACTAACACAGCAAGGGTAAATTTGGGAGTCAGTCTATTAGCATAAATTACACTATATATCTACAAGATAATAAGGGCATAGCAAAGACACATTGTACTAATACTGCATGCAATCCTGAGTGCACTTCTGAACATACCTCATTTTTTTAGTTTGCAGTCTTGGGAACCTCTATTTTGAGAATTTGGCTCTAGGTAAGTGCTTAAATAGGTGTCTTTGCAATCTCTGGCAAGAATTAAATGAGCTGTGCTTGGCACTGTACTGTCCATAGATGTAAAGAGCGACTTGGCTAACACCAGGTGTGGAGCACCCACAGCTCCCATGGGTTTGAACAGGGAGAGGTAGTGCTGGGCTCCTGTTGATGGCAGATGCTTCCCATGGCTTTTGGGTCAGTGTCTGGTTTGCTGTGGAAATGCAAGCCCAGCAACTTGAGCTTGGCATGGCAGGTAAACACTTTACAGGAAAGGGTGAGCGGGAGCGCAGGACACCACAGTGACCTGAACTTGTGTCCTCTTTCTTTAGGGCACCAGAAAGGAGCTGCATAAATCATTCCAGTTTCCTTGGTTTAATATGATTTTCAACTGACCTATCTAGGGCACACTCTGGCCCAGTGGCCATATTGTATAAGGACAGGTAGGACATTCAACTCTTTAACATACAGACAATGAACACCCGCACCCAGAGAGAATACACAATTAAGGCATCCTGATCAATCTGATAGCACAGAACAGACATACAACGGGGAGTAGGCATATCCTGAAAGAGGGAAGGAGGAATTTCCTACCTCTGTAAAATATACACCACGTACATTTAAGTGCCAACTTCAGCTTGCTCTATTGCCCCTGGTTCTACAACTGCTGCATGAAAATGTAAGCTTCTAACTGTAAAATACTGTTGGGAGGTTTAGTTACAGTAGCATCATAATTTGTCTTTTCCCACATTATAGAAGGTGTGGTGTCTTGGGCTTAGAAGATTATGGTTTTCCTTCACACAAAACTTCTCCAACTTGTGGATGTGATTATCTCAGAGGTATGCACAAACAAATGGTTGGCAACCTGCAGCCTCTACAAAGAAAAGTGTTTATGATTACCTGCGAAATCACAGAAAACAGCTCACATGTGTCAGACAAGCTCTGTTCTCCAGAGCTTTTCTGGTGACAGAGACCACCACAAGCACATGTAGGCATTTGTGATGAGGAAGTTCAATGTTTTCAGCATTGTCCTAGTCTTCCAAAGAAAGATTTTTTGTTTATCCTGAGAATTTAGATTTGTTAAAATCAGCCTCTGCAGTCCTTAAACAGAAGAAATGCTCAGAAGCCTCCCGACTTTAACATTGGTTGGATCTCTCTTTCCTGCACTAGGGCAGCAGGACTGCTCCATAACTACTTCATAAGCCAAACACTGAGCTTACAGCACTCCCTACATCTGACTTTTTCTCCAGGAAGGCAGAGTGAAAAATAATTTGTATTTGTTTAGAAAGCAACAGTATATATTTAACGCAGAATGCAGAATGAAAGCTACCCTCATGTGTTAGCATGAAAAACATTTATCAAATGTTTGGTGAAATTCCTCTGTACACTTGCTTTACCTCAAAAACATTCTATAAGTCAGAATTTATATAAATTTTATGAAAATTACCTTCCTAAATATGGAAGTGTTTAGGGGACCCACAATGAGCCACGATGCTGCTGTGCCAGAGCCCGTGCCAATAGAGAGCTGGAGGATTATGCCTGTATGGAGGAGCTGACACTCTTTGTATGTGAGAGCGCTAAATGATATTTCCATTGCATTTACTGTTGAAAACTCTGGGCTAATTCTTGCTGGCACCAGGTTTGGCGAAGGTAAGTCAGGTCCCCAATAAGCTGCAAAAGTGGGGGAAATACCACTTCAGGTGCTGCACCCCATGTGGAGGCACAGCACCTCCCGGGAAACTGCAAGGAGGACAGCTCTTTTGTGATCATGCACAGCTGCACATTACAGGTGACTTCCTCACTCTTCCACAACTAATTTCAGTAAAGCAAGGTATTTCTGCACAGAAATACACTTTGTAGTAAACTTTCAGACCATTACACAATTTCACACAGGGCACCTTTGAAAATAAAACATTCTTCATACTCCACTTTGTGGCTTTCTCTACTTACACTCCCCCACCCCCTCCAAAATTCAGGGGAATTCCAGAACATTTTGCAATTAGCTAAGGATTATATTTCCTTATTTTTATTAATTTTATGTAAAGTGGGATTTATCAGTGGAGCATTCATTGACACTGACTTCAATTTATTCTGATGAAACTGACTGACATCTGTGTGTGCTGTTCATCAGTCATAATTTAAACCATTCTTAATTGCATTAAATGTAAATTAAGACATTCAATTTCAGCCATTATTTTTCATAAAACACTGTGAACTGAATTTTAGTGGGTCACGAGATCTTACATTCAAAATAAATAGGGTAAATTTGAAACTTACCACTGATGTTCATATTTCACCCTTTGTCGACTGTATTTCTTTTGTAGCTTACTAGATTGGAACAATTAATTTTCTCTCTGAAGGGAACATGAATGGCTAAAGATGATGTAGCTGAGTTTTTCAACGAATTACTTTATCATTTCTAGAGCTTGCTTGTTACTACAATATATTAAATATATTAAGAGAAAACGCAATTAACCTTTCATCTAAACCACACGACAAATTAAAACAGAAAACGTAAACATACCAGAATCGGCCCTCTGATTTTGAATTCAGAAGGCTATGCCAACGGATTTATTTGCTGAACTTCCTCAAGGAGGTTTTGCAAAGCAAAACCTGTTCAGCACAGAGAGATTGGGTCAGCTCATGCTGGAAATAAAGGGAGGACATGTAAGGCTGTCTTTGCTATAAAGGAGAGTGGTATTCAGTGAGTGAATTGGGACACTGTTTGGGAAAGGCTGGGTATTTCATTTTTGGAAGTTAAGACCAAAACTCCTCTTTAATCCAGTGGATCTGGTTTCAAATATCTGGCACAGCAACCAGCAAAACCCAATGGTGAGGAGGTGCTTTTCAAAAATTGTGTATGTTTTGCTCCAGAATGAGGGATGAACTGAATACTGTAGCTTAATGGGGAGAACACCCAAGCCAAGCTAACTCGTTTTTTGAGTGCAGCAGCACATCATTTCTCCAGCTCAACATAACAACCTTGGCTCATGGCAGGGAAAGCCGCAGTTGCCCTTGGAGCAGCCCTGCTGAGCCCAGCCTCTGCTGGAGGGGGCAGCCCTCACCCAAGAGGCAGCTTCTGTCCATGGGGCTCACCCTGAGAGGGTCTAGGAGGCTGGTCCTGGTACCTGCACTGCTGAAGGGGCTGACAGTGTCGGGCTCTTAGGGAAAGGTTAGAGGGCTTCTTTCTCTGGTTCCTTGCTGTGGCTTTGGATGCTCAGTTACCTGCCCATTTGCCACTTTACATTACGGGACTGCTGGTCTGGGAATGGGCAGCTCATTAGTGTAAATGTCCTCAGTGGTTTAAACTAAATTATATACCCATTTGAGAAATCTTTCTAGCTCAGCATTAGCATCTGCCTTGTGGCTCCTCTAGGCCACTCCCTAGAAGGTGCTGGTGTGATGGAGTGCTGACCCCACCTGCAGCCAGCTTTCCTCCCAGCCCCCTGCTAAGGATGTCCCCATTGCACCTCTAAAGCTCTGGTGTGCCCCAAATCAGAACTCTGCTCTGGTATTCACCCTTACAATTCACTGAATAAAGGCTAATCCTGTGGCTACAGCCCTTCAGGATGATAGGCAAAAGTTGGCCAGCAAAGGCAGGACCACAGGCCTACACTTACACTTGTAGGAAAAATTTATATAAATATTATCTATGACATTTACATTCCCATGCCAGTTCTACTCCTGGAGAATGAAGTGTTGCAGTAAGTCTGGAGATGGGTAGTGATGCAATCATTCTCCCAGTTTCTTGCTATTAATATATGTCTCTTACTCATTTTTAAAGATAGAGTAAATGAGAGTACTGAATATAAATGGCCTTTGTAAGTCATTGAGGTCAGTGAAGCATGTCATTGTTTGCAACTTGAATTCCATGAAAGTACTGGCTGGCTGAGAGGCACACAATATGCTTTTTTTTCTCATAAATAAAAACCACAAACAATATTCAGTATGTTTAATAATAATTATGAATTAATACTGTTCACAATGAGTTTCCAAAGCCAGAATAAGTGGTGAGTGCTTAATAATGTGACCTTACAGTGTCATCTTTAGCGTACGTGATGCCTATATGCCAGCAATGTATAAATTATTTCTCTGGCTGTACGTTAGCAAACATTTGATTATGATTTATTTTGGAGTTCTCTGAAAGATGAAGTAAGTTCTTTAATATTAGCATTACTAATGATTTTAATGAGGCATTAAAATGTTGCAGTATTGTAGGAACATTTTTCTTTTTTAATATTATTTCATTAATAGTTTACATGAATGTTAATGTTAAATTGATTATGGAACCTGAAAGAGTAATCCACAAAATGTCAAAGTGCCATTAGCACATTGAGAGAGCCCTCCAAAGGCAGGGATCTGGTAAGAGCGAATGAGATATCTCTGTACCACATAACACTGAAGCAGCTTTTTCTAAAATTACGTCTGAAGATTAGGTTTTAATATCCTTCACTTTGGGACTCTCCATCCATTTGAACCACTGAGTGTTCAGCCTCATGTACACAAAAAGACAGATCAGGCCATGGGCCCAGAGACTCCCTCAGAATTTGGTCTTGCATATGTAAGCCCCAGTTAAAAATCTCAAAAAGTCAATGTCAAAAATACTAAGAAGAAGAAAAAGGCCTTTCATAGGATGTGATGACTGCATTATCCATCTATTGAATGCTCTGCAGAGTGGATCATCCATAGGAATCTATGGTTCATGTGCATTATGTACTGTATGTGTCACTGTTAATTTGAACAAGAAAGAGCATGTTGAACCCTTTCTGTAAAGTTTTGCAAAGCAGGTTTTTAGATGACACCCTAATTTCTCAAAATACCAGAGGGCAGGTGTGTTCAGAGGAACACATGGAAATATGCTGCATTAGAAAGCCTAAATGGCTGTAGGAAATAAGGAGGGCTGGTAAAAGCTCTGACACATACATGTGAGCTTCTCCACTGATTCACAAATTTGCGAGGTGGGAATATTTCAAAAGTCTTGTTCCACAGCAACTCTGCCTTAAACAACTGGCACTTATGCAGCAGATGAACCGAGGTCTCATCGACCTTCGCAGCTTTATAGGGAAAAGTTAACCTAAAGGTGAAGAATTCTCAAACAATGTAATCTACATATTAGGTAAATCCATGCTCTCACATGCTGTCCATATAGATCTTGAATTTCCAATGACAGTTTTATTGTGGCTGGGGCAAAAAGCACTTCTATCCTAGATGTGTTATCTTCTTATATCATAAGAACAATGAAGACGGGAACTGAGTAATTTTATTGTTCCCCCCTAACTTAGTTCCATGCTAGGGAATATATGAGTATCCAGGGATACTAATTTGTGTAAAGCCATCATCTGCACAGCAAAGCAAATACTGTCTTTTAAGTATGACCACCAATAGACATGCCTGCCTGCAGTCTCCCATCAGCCCGTCAGCAGCTGTGATATTGCACACCAGATCTTGACTACTGATGTCCAAGCCTTTCTTCAGCAGCATTTCCAAGATCCCAATTTTACCACCAAGATAAGCTTTGTCCTGGCACCGTTTAAATAGACATGTCCAGAAATTCAGGTATCAGGGCCTTAGAACCATGGGGACAGCCCCAGGGCAAGGTCCATTTGGCCCTTGTGTCTTCACAGGTGAGGTCCAGGCTTTGACACAACACAACGCACTTCAATGTATTTGAACTGCATCCTAAGCCCTCTACTCATGACAGATAAGACTGTAAGTGTGGAACTTCTTGTGGTGTCTGAGTTTATGCAGAGAGGAGGAATGCAGTGCTATAGGGCTGCCAGATGCTGGCTCCCTTATGGGTGGTGGAGGGAGCTGTGTGCCCAGCTGCAATATGGATGTAGGCAGGGGGCCAGCCTGGAAGCTCTCGGCAATGCAGGATTTGACAGCTCTAGGTGTCCCTCTCAAGGTCTTCCAAACCACCACTGCGCTCAAATGGACCCTAGGCAGCAGCAGGTGCTGAAGGGAAAGTCTGGTCCTCCACAGCCTAAAACTGTACTGTCACCCTGATGCCTCCAAGCCACCTTCCTCTGAGCCAAGGCTCAGGCTGAAGCCAAGAAAGAGCTCAGCCCTAGGTGGGACTGATAGCTTCTCACTCTTGTCCAGGTAAGACTTGTAACCTGATAACGGCAATTAATCAGCCCAGCAAGGCCCTTAGGAATAGAACTTCTCTGTCACAGAGGCTCTGTAGCCTACAGTCTGATCCTGCTGGGCCTCTGAGTGCCTAAACCGGTGAAACTACACTCATGGGCCAAATGAGAGGACTATGGGTCCTCTCCTGTTGGCCTTTCCCTATAGACAAAACTCACACAGTAGTCATTACTGCTGGAAAAAAAGGGCTTGGAGAAAATTACAATCCCTGTATTACAAAAGTCTATGGTGTATGTTACTCCCTCTACCTCCCCCATAAAAATTCCTTGGTTGAATTAATAATTTATTTACTCATAATACATTAATTCAGTGTCATAGTTTTGTTTGGTTTTTTGTTTGTTTTCCATAAGCAAGGAAACTGGTTTGAAAAATGACTTGAGTAATTTTCTTCTGCTATGGCTTTTTTGTACCCCTTTGGTCAGAAAAGTGGTTTAATTGTTTCACCCAGGACATAGCCTGAAGTCAGCAAAGCTGGCCCTGAGCATCATTCCACAGCCAAAGTGCTCCCAGGTTAAAATTACCCCTTGCTTCTCCATGGGGCAGTGGGCAGCAAAATGCTGTTTTGAGTAGTCTTGAGGATGCACTTAGTTGCCAAGAGGCAGAACAAGGAAGCAGTGGCCTCTTTCCTTTCATGTCCTACCTTAGAAACTAGTGATGGCAATCTTACTGATTACAACAACTTTAAAAAGCAGTTAAGTAGTTAAAACTTAGATAATTTTCTGATTTTAAGGAGAGAGGTGATCAACTGAGAGAAAGAGAGTTCTGGCTTGTAAGCAGAATTCCTCAATCCACCTCAAGCCCATGCATAGTTCTTAATTTTGATTTCACTCAGGATTCCTTTGCAGAAACTGATGGTATGATCTGGTTCATTATACTTAAGAGGACATGCATTTATTATCCCATTTGTTTATGTTATCTGAATAGTCCAGCTCGTATCTAATATATGGAAATTACAACAGAGCTCCCCAGGAAGTCCTGAGTGTAAGAAACACATTTATCCTGTTAAGACCTGTTTCGTTAAAAAATAGACTATAAGATTAATATGAGATTAAAATACATTTCATTACTCCCTATAAGGGGGAGGTTGAGGCAAACTTAATAGCCTTTCCCCACACTCATAGTCAAAGAAACCTCCATCAAGCCTAGTAGGAGATTTTTCTTATGTGGAGAGCATTTTCTTGGCCCTTCATCCTTCTTAACTTTAGTGAATAAGCAAAGAGTTAACCTAGAATCCTTTGCCATTTGCAATCCAGTGTGCTGGTTTCCTGCAAGGGAGAGCTCAGGGTGAATTCATTTTCAGCTGAATATGTCATTAAGGAACAGGATTTATTAATGACTTATTAATGCAGACAGAGTCAAACTGAACTCTGGTACAAATCCTCTGGTATTCAAAGGAAATAACTCCTTATGAGGATATGGGCTGTATAGAGTGATTCCTGTCTTCAGATGTGGATATATAGGCAATATTAAGTATGCTGTTTAATACTGTACACTTATATTCATTACCACTCAGAATAATAAAAACTTCTCATTTTACAGTGACATTTATTTACTGCTGAACATCAGCCCAGGTGAAAAAACTCTCAGTTCACTCCTGTATATAATCTCAGGTTCTGTCATTCACGTGTAGAAAACTCAGCTCTCTATTTAGCACAGTGTTGGTGAAAGATAGACATTTACAGGGCCCCTCTGCCCTTGAGCTGTTCCATTAGTGCATGGAAAGCACCTTGCAGCCTGTGACAAGCGCAGCAGATCGGCACTAAATCAAAAATCAGTGCCAGCCAGGGATCTAAGCCACCATGAAGGTCACAGCCATCAGCTGCATGCCATCTCAATCCAAACAAAACACACTGGATACAGGGGGATTTTCACTACTCACAATAGGAGACAAACACATCATGTTAGAGTAATCTCCTGATAGCAGCAAAATGGGTAACTGACCTTTTAAATACTTTTGAGTATTTAATAAAAGTTTCAAGACTGGGAAAAGAGGTATTAGTAATTTTTGGGTGCTTTTTGTAGTGTAACTGAAACATTGGCTCTGTGCCACAGCAACTCAAAATATTAACAAAGAATTTCTTTCCCAGAGCTGGGAGAGCTCATATCTATTAACAAGCTCATAAATTAATATTCTCTGTTACTTTTCCCCCTAAATAAATTCTCCTTATTCTAGTGAATGCAAAGAAACTTACTCAAGTAACCTTAAACAGTGGATTAACCTGAAAGAGATTGAAGTGAAGATAGAGCTGTGCATAGCATCTTTCCTGAAATTGTGACCTAAAGGAATGTCCAGAGTTGCATACTCTAACAGCAGCATAAAGACAAATGAACAGAAAATAGAAGGATTGTAGATTAAGGAGTTTAAATAAGGCAGTCAAGATGTGGTCTACTGCCAAAGTTGAAAGGAGATGAGGGGAGCTCAAACAGTAGGGTATGAACTGGCCAAGCCATGTGCCATCTCTCAGGCAGTCTATGTGTCCAGCTGTGCTACATATGAGCACCCAAACTGGCATGGATATGTACAGGCTGATCTTCCTGCAGGGGTCTGTGCAGGGGATGCCTCTCTCATACACAGCTCTCCTTCTTCCCTTCACAGAAAGCAGGGCTGTTGAAAATCATTTCCCACTACAAGTGTCCTTAGGATCAAGAGGACAGAGAAAGAGGAACAGCAGTGAAGGATAAAAAAAGAAATCGTTTCCTCCCCTGGGCCCACCAGTGGGTGATCTCCCTGCTCAGCCCTGGGCCTGGAGTTTGGAGTGTCCTCTCATCTTACAGACACCTAACTGCAGGGGTGGTGGGTTGACTCACAGAGGACTGAACACACAGGTTCCTTCTGTTAGTTTCCCCTGGGTTCACAGAGAACTCAGGAAAATTTGGGAATTTGGGAGTTAAATCCCAGCATCAGTACAATCAGTCCCAGGTGATTTTGCTCCTTCTCTTTGGCCAGATTTTGGAGTAGACACCTCAAGTGAACTCCAGATAAAATTACCTTCCCTTTCCCAGGTCTCTTCCCTCAGACTTTGGTCAAGGGGAGCCATTCTTACTCGCCCAAGATTATGAGGTGTTCTGATGAACGGAGTCTTATTTTCCCAGCTCTACAGTAACATATGTTATCCATTCAGAAAGAAAATAATACAATTATGCTGTCTGTGAGTTTGTAGGGAGGACAATGTTTTCCCTTCATTCAGTATACTAAATTGCAAAGCTCATGTGCAACTGCATGAGAGGAAAACAAGGCCCACTTGGAAATAAAATGACCTGAAGGGGGAAGGTAAAACTGCTTCCCTTTGGAGATCTCCACTTCCTGCTTTGGGAAGGATCATTCCTTTTAGAAATGTAAGACAAAAGAAAAGGCTCTGAATGGGTAGTATAGAAATAACATTTATGTAATCTACTTGAAGAGATCTATTGAAGTGTCAAAGCTTATTTAACTATGGTATCCAGGCTCTGTCAGACTAATTGGCTGCATCATTAATTATACAGAAAGCTAATTTAAATAAGATACAAACCAATGCACTGGGTCAGGCTATGGGTTAATCAGTGCCCAGCAGTGGATACATTTTCACAAAAGAGTGTAAGAAGCAGGGCACATACAGAAGTAATGCCCCCTGTACCACACTTCCATGGCTCATGAACTGTCATGTTTTAAGCCACCAATGCACCTACCTTTCAATGACGCAGCCTATTCCTTTCTTGACTATTGTAATGTATATTCCTAAATAAAGATGAAAGACTTGCCAACTCGTTTTCGGGACATGAAGGTTTCTCTTTGAGGAGAATATTTGTAAACATGAATAGCAGGTTTACATTGTATTGCTATTAAAAACGCTCATTTTGCTATTAAATCCCACGCATATCCTTGTACATGTGACTGATTCATAGATCATTTTACACAGCTTATGTGCATCTTGGTTTTGTGTCAAAATTACACCTGTATACTTGCACACAAACACAAGAGCACCACAACATGTTGCAGGGTGTCCCTTCTACCAGGTGACAGCGGAAGGCACCGTATTTGAACGCCAGGTGCTAAGGGGCCATTGCGAAGAGAAGGAAACCCGACAGAGCTTTCTCCCAGCCCGAGAACTTTCCCGCGAACTCTGACAAAGAAGAAAAAAATACAGCCCAAAAGAAGCTTTGGAGATGTGCGTTGTGGGCGGCTGCCACCTGCTGGCACCGGGGACGAGCCCGCGGCAGGGGACCAGTCCTCTGCTCCTGGGGCAGGTTTTTCCTCCTTTCAGCTGATGCCCAAGGCCAGAATTTTGTCTTCCTTGTGCCAGAGTTTTCCGTAAAGCCATGCATATCAGCCATATCTGAATGGCATTATTTTATTTAAATTCCCCTTAATGGCAGTTTTGTATACCCTTAAGGGAGGGAGGTGCTTGAAAAAGACTCAGAAAAGACTTTCCTTTTTCCTTTTCCTTTTTCTTTTTCTTTTTCTTGATAGTTAATAAAGTTTTTGTATTCATCAATCATCGGGAGTCAGCCTGGGAGTGTGCTCTGTTTAAACGCTCTGGCTTTTCACTTAATGTATCCCATCTGTTTCTGAAATAAATTGCAATAATCCGTGTTTAATGTTAATCAATGTATTACTAAATATGCAAATTATATTAAAAGACGTGGTTTGAAAAAGCTTTCATTTGTAAATATGGTAGCTGAAAACAGGAAGCATATCTAAAAGCCATTTAGATACAGTAGCCTAACTCTAACAGTGTGGCTGATTTATAAAGCAGTTTGCAAGTTGATCTTTCTCCCACAAGGGGATATGTAAAACTGTTGCATATCAGATTTTGTTAACATCTGATGGGTTACTGCTAACAGTGTAAAGGCCTAATATTCACAACCATGTCTCTTATTTAAATTAAAGCAATCTTATTCCAGCTTTCTAATTTTTGTGCTCCTCCTAACATATGAATTTACATGAAGAGTTTATGAATCACAATGAAAGCAATTTGAACAAGCTTTTCAATCAGTGTTACATCTTACTGCCTGATTTAGTTAATTCATTGTCTAAGGGGCTCTTCTGGTCTCTCATTCTCCTTTCCAGGGGGCTCAGTCTATGAGGCTGGCAGTCCCTGTTGGTGTGGCCACAGTCTCTTCACTCCAGTGCCCCACTTTGCAGGAGCGTCCTATGCTGGGCCCTCGTGGTGCTGCTCCCTTCACCAGTGTGGCTCCACACCACGTAGGGCTCACAGAGGCCCTATGGCATTTCTTGTGCCAGTGTGCTAGACACAGAGGATCATTTCCACTTGTTGACTTTCCATGGGGCAGGGGAAGAGCACGTGCAAAAACACTACAAGCAGGACATCACCCCTGAACTCAGAGTCATAGCACTAACACAGGAAAGAAAATACTGGTGAGGAGTGTTGGAGAGAAGATCCAACTAGGAAGATAAATGCTGAGACATCTTGGCAACAGAGGTGGCTCTTTGTGGTCTCAGCCAGAGGTTACCCACTGCCTCTCTTGCCTCTTTTTTACTTTGTTTTTCTAGTCACACTCCTGCTACTTTCTGGACAGATTGTGTGATACAACCAACCCTTCTCCATGATGGAGCAGACCTATCTGGAAAACCCAGGTACCACCCAGGCACCACCCAGGCAAGCGTGGGTAGAAGAGGAAGCTGTGACCACTGCAGCAGTTATTCATGATGAAGCAGAGGGGAAGCCCAGGTGATGAAAATGTAAACTATCTTTCGAGACAGTAAGTGTCCCTTGGCTGACAGTGTTTTCTCAAGTGTATGTTTAGTTGACAACACTCCTTTCTTTTCCCATGCTGTGTTATAGGATATGATGTTTCAGGATGTAAGGTAAGCTCTAAAGAGAATTATTTGAAAGGCAATTTACCCCTTACCCTGGACAAGGTCAAGTCAGAACCACTTGAGAGGTAGTTCATGGTTTACTTTTCTTTTATATTCTTCTTTTATTTCTTTTCCCTGTAGCATCTTCCTATCCAGTGACATTTACCAAAATGTACCAGAGTAGAAGGACCAGGGAACCAAACTATCATTAAACTTATCTGTGCTCAATGGGGATCTCTTGGGTCCTTACATATTTGTGCTAATTTACACACCTTTGGGAAATGGGCCAAAATTTTGAAATAGTTTTAGAATAAAAAGGACTAAATACAGGACAGTTTTGACTGTGCCTCTTTCAAATGACCACTTGATTACGTATTATTAAATGTGATGACTTTGCCACAGTTTCCATGGGAAGTTGAACTAAGTTTTACTCCAACTTTTTAGATATTCTGAAACTCAGACCTGGTCCATATGTGTGAGCAAACCTCTCAGGAAGTAAAAGTGGGAGCAAGGTTAGCAGAAACCCTGGGAACTGAAACTGCTGAGTTCCACATGGCTCTGTATGTGATCAGTGCCAGAGTTCAATAGCCCTACAACACCACCTGCCAGCCAGAGAGGGGGAGAAAGTGTGAGCACTACGGATGTACTGCCATGCATTTACATTCAAATATATGCAAGCATTTCCCTTTTTGCCCTATAAACTTAAGAGAACTGTTTTGTGAATTCGAAACATGGAAAGTAAATAAGAGATCCTCCTTTGCCCCGGAGAAGAGATAAGAGGGACAAGGTTAAAAGCAAGGTTTCATGAAGCAGTAAGGCTGTAACAGCTGTGTTGAGTACTATACTTCTCTTTATGGCATGGATCCCTGAGGGAAGGCTAAGCTTATGAATGAATTGAGATTTCCCTGAGGGTTCCTTGCGTGTGGTGCTTAGGGGATTGATAACACAGGTCTAGCTACACAGGTCTCCCAAGGGTACGCTGGGCAAGGTGATAGAGTGCCCTTCATCCTTCTTCATGGGCCAAGGCCCTACGTGAGCTTCTCCCAGGAGGCATGGTTTGACTTCTCCTTTGCAAAGTCATGGTCTTCCCTCATGTCACAAAGCCCTAGAGGTTTGCCCTCAGCACCCTGGGGATTTTGGTGATGGCGCTGTGTTTGGTGACTGAGATTGCCCTTATGAAGTGTTTTTTAATCTCGTCTAGTCATATTGAAAAAGTGAAAGTAACAACAAGGTCTGGAGTGAAGATTCTGATTCATAGAGGATTTATTGACAGTACCTTTGAAAGTACTGTTTAATATGCAAGGTAAACAAATTAAAAATCCCAGCTTATGGTCCAAGGGCATTCACAAATTAGAAATGACCCTCTGCCTGCCGTGAGAGTGCTAATAATGTGAAAGCTGAAAGGAAGCGAGTCCTCTTGGGAGAAGAGAGTGGGTCAGAGGGGCTTTTGTAATCTACCAATCTGTTTGGCTTTGACAGGCTCCTTGTCTAACATGGGAGATGACAAGAGGAGCTGAGGTGTCTGGCAAAGATGGGAATGTCTGCCTACAAGTTTTACGTATTTGTAATTTCCTCTTCACTCAGTTGTTGGTATCTCCTGGCTGCCTGAGTCCAAGGGAAAACACTTTCCCTTGCCTGCAGCTAAGGGGAGAGATCAGCAGGAGCCGTAGTCATTATCACAGAGTATGACACAAGGTGAGGCTTAAATCACATCCAGTAACTTTATTTTGTTTGACACCTGTTTTAATCACAAAAGTTACCTCTAATCCAGACCTGAGAAAGAAAAAAGGGTTTCCACGACACCCTGAGTCCATTTCTCACTCATAGACTGACATGGAGACTGCAGTGCAGGTGGTGGCAGTGTTAGTATCAACTGCAGAAACTCACTGGTGTGGTCTGAAGGTGGAGTTGGTGTTGACAAGGACCATGCCTAGGAACCAGTCTTTTCTACACACACTGACCCTTAGGAGTGCTAGTGCCTTGTATAAGAAAGCAGAGCTCTATCTCCAAGGATACATACACAATTTTCTTTGACTCTGAAGAATCTTAGTGAAGTTCTAGCCCCATGAACTTGAAAAAAACAAACAAAAAAAGAGCCATGTCATCACCTTGAGATCATGGATATCCAGATGAATATCCAGATGCATATACAGGTGGATATGCATGGAAATCCAGATGGATATCTTGGAAGTGCAGGCAGGGGACCCTGACTGTTCGTTGGCTATGAAGAAAAAAAGTCTTCTCAGTTGAGAGATACTTTTTGTTTAGCTTAAATAAGAGAATTTTAAAAAGAATGAGTCACTCAGAATTATAATACTGTGTGATTTAATCTGCTGTTTGCTTGGCTCTTCTTGCTCAGCACGAGCAGCTGGATTTGCTGCAGCCCTGGGCTGCAAGCTGTGAGCTTTCATCCAGATATTGGGTGTTGGAACAGAGTTGGTTTGCTTGGTAGCTGGTACAGTGTTGTGTTCTGTCTTTAGTTTGGAGAGACTATTAATAACACGCTGATGTTTAGTTGTTGCTAAGGGACTTTTGTCCCAAGTCTAGGCCTTTTTTCATTACTATGTCCTGACTGATCCAGTGCACAAGAAACACAAACCAGAAGACAAGGAGGCTGCAGCCATCAGCAGAAGTTACAGCTGAACAAGGTAAGAGCAGTTAACAGCCTGGCTATGGGGACACAGAGAAAGAATCCAGTAAGGTGTCAGAAGATCCCAGCCCAAAAATCACCATTGGACTTGAAATCACGTGAAGAGTGTGCGAGGGCAGGTGAGTAAATCATGAGGGTCTAATTGCGTGGAGATTTTTTACTTCTGGATCAGTTTAAGCTGACTTGCTGCCCTACCACTCTATTAGATTATTTATTTTTATAAGTCTGACACCCTAGATTCTGCTGCGGAAAACCCAGGATAGAGCCTGAAGGAGGAAGTGCACCTGAGAATGTGCGTGTGTGCAAGGATTTGGAAGGGAGCCCATCAGCCCCACTGAGAGCAGACTCCAGTCCTAGCAGGGAAAGCCTGGGTGGTGTGTGACACCCCTTGAATGGTGAGAGAATTCTTGGGCTGTGGCTTCTCCTTTAACAACCTCATCCTTTTCCTTCGCTTCTCTTGAATTCCCACTTGAGTCCAGAATTGATGCAGCAAAAGTACCATTTGGATGTAACCACAGCTACAAGAAAAAATAGTGTGGTGGTTCTAGGCCCATATTCACAAAGAAGCACTTGCAGAAATGTCCATGCTATTTATTCAACAATCAAATCTGGTTTTAAAAGCTGGTGCTGGAAAAGACCTGAATGGCAGTGTAGCAAGCTGCCTGATTAGTAGCACAGCTGCTTCAGCTACTTTGGAAGTTTGCACATTTCAAAAGCTGTTTCTGAATTTTGGCTGTTTAGAACCCCTTGAGCTGTGTTTCCCAGAGGCAGTGAGCACTGACAGCTGCGAGCAGCCTTCCTTTGGTGGGCAGCACTCAAGACTTTTGAAAATGGACCTTAAGCCTGGCACTCCACACCAAAACATCTCAAAATGTGGTCATTCAAGCCCTGAAGTAGCTGGACAAGATGTGTGCCAGATTCAGTCATGTGAAATCCCTACATGGAGAACATCTGCCTTTATGAGGATATGCTGCAGCTTGTGTGGAAGCTTGCTATAGAAATGGTTGGGTGAAGTGTTCTGGTTTGTGTTACATGGAAGACACCACTTACCAAACACAGTAGGTAGCTCTTTCTGGCTTATTTATTTCTGAAGTGACAGACTTGTTTGGAAGAACACCTGGGAGGAAAGAAGAAGGAATTTTTAGACAGGTCTGAAAGCTTATTAAAATGCCCCTCAAGCCAGGACGCTGTGGAGATAATGCACTATTCAAGAAATCAGTATTGAAAAAGAAGGGATAACCTTCCTCAAGGTTGGTATCAACACAGCCTGTCATATTCTATGAGGAAGAGGAGACAGGAAGTGAAGTATAATTTTGAGGGTCCCTGTTTAGTCAGGGAATCTGATTCTCCTGAAATCCATGCTGCTTTTACACCAGCTTGTTCTGTTGACCAATGTTCCCACTATAATTTGTCACTCATTTTAACAGTTTTTGTGAATTTTTTTACCCTTTTTGTCATGAAAGATATAAGAGAACAGGCTCTTGTGAATCATTTACACACTTAATAGAAGATTGCAGGTCTCACCCAAATTTTCTTGTAGTCCAGATGCAGCATTTGCTTGTACTTGCTCTAGAAAAACAACCACAACTAGTTTCATCTGGAAGGAGGCAAGGAAAGCCACACAGCAACAGGGCAAATGACACAGCTGATTAGCTGACAGTCAGACACTCAATGCTACATCCTCCAGACTTTTCTGCCACAAAATTAGCCTCGAGAATGGCATTTCTAAGCTTCCAACTGTACATTGTGCAAGGATTTAAGAGATCAAGGCCAAAAAAAATGAGGACCTCTCCTGACTTAACCTTACACATTATTTCAAGGGCGAATTTGTATAAAAAGGCAGCAAAGAGTATGGCCTAATACCACTGTGTTCTTGTGGTCTTTCAGTAGTTTCATACAGAGAAGGGAGTCAGAATTGGAAAATCGTTATACTTATTGATACAGTATGAATTAACATTGTAATATTTTTTAACCATGATATGCATAGAAAGGAACATTTCCCTAGCTAATCTTATAAATCATTATGGTTCATCAATTATAATTTTTGTGTGAACTAATTATGTAAAGTTGAATTATATTTTATTTCAAACTCTTCAGACTGAAATGTGAAAGAAAAACGTCAATATCTGGTGCTCATGTAACCTGTACTTCAGTACATTTCTTAGTTGGAGGCTGAACTTTGCAGTCAGACCATATTTTGTCTTTTATGACTGAGTCTTTACTCCTTCAGATATTTAGTTGCCTACTTCCCAGTAAGTCACTTGGAAGAAATTAATAAAATAATAGGATTCAGTTTTATTCCGTTAATCTGAGCAGGAAGATTTCTCTTGAATAACAGAAAGGGCATGAAATCAAGTTATCAACATGTGGCCCACGTACTGTTCAGGCAACATTCTTACACACAGACTTGCCTTTTGATATTTTGGTGACACAATTCAGATACTGCACAGAGCAAACATGATGGAAATATTTTGCTGGATTGGATCTTGTCAAATAAATGCTGAAATTTCCCCATCACCACCATGCTCAGTTCAGAAACCAGAGCAAGGTATATGCATCTTTGATACTCATCTAATTGTATGTCCCTGCTAGGTACTTAGTGGCCTTCTGCCAGCGTGGTGCATGATTGACAGGAGTACAAGAAGGGATTTTCCAGGATAACCACCACTTCTGTCCCTATAGGTCCTTTCTGAGGTTGCCTATGTGCCAGTATGCAGCCCCTTAAGAGCTTCTCCAACCAAAACCTTGCTTTTGATTAAAAATCCTTCCCAGTTCCCAGCCTGCTTCTGGGGTTACCGTGATACACAAGTGAGTGCTGTTGTCTCCTTTTCACTTATGTTTGGCTGAGCTGAATTTCTGGTGTCATACAATATGAGGAGCCTTGAGGTTAAGGTGACTGCTCCATGCTCATGCATGGGTGTGAATTTGTGTCCTCTGAGTGGAGAACCAGACTTGAAGCTGACATGGTGCAACAGGCCTTGTCTAGCATCCTGTATGTCTTTATAAATCTGTACTAGAAGTACCTCATCTTTGTAGCTGCAGAGATTAGCTGCACATTTGCATCACACTGCCAGTGTACTCATATGGCCAGGAACTGAGTGTCACCCCAAGGAAATTAAAAAATTAACAGTACAGGAGATTCAACAACTTCCTCTTTGGCAAGGTAAGAAGTGACCCATCCTGTCGTTGTCATTACTTAATGTGCTGTAGGTATTGAAGGTATATTGCTGTAGCTGCCAGAGTATTCACTACAGCTAAGACTGTGAGGCTTTTTCCATTTTGGACCTCTTTGCTACACGCATGAAACTTTACTGTGATCAGCTGTCAAACTATACTTTACCTCTCAAGAGGAATTTTTTTTTTTTTTGTAAGGGCAAAGGATTCTCTCAAGCACTTCTGAACTAGGGAAGAAGAGAATACTCTGTGATAAATTTTTGACTTCCTATGAAGGGGACAGGGTCTTAAAATTTTAAGTCTATCCATGACACTTAAACATATCCATACCTAAATGTCACTAGAAAAGTTGGGATGAAAAAAATATGTTTGACAAATGTGAAAACAACTCAACAAAAATATATAATGTGCACAATGCAAGACAGCCCAAAGGATAACTCATAAGCCTTTGTGAACAAACATCCATGACTTCGTTTCAAAATCCATTTAAACTCAGGAAGTTCTACATTTGTTCAGTCCAAAGCCCAGAGCTACCACCTGCAAGAGCCTACTATAAACTAAGGCTTCGTTCTTATACTGAAAAATATACTGGAATGAATATTCAGAAGGATTGTTGAGAGCTTTAGGGCTGAAACACAACAAAGACAGATGAAGTTTGAATTTCAAACATTCCCTCTGTGCCTTCTGGCTACTTAGAGTCTTACAGTGAGGAAGCAAATTGGGTTTTGTTGCTTTAGGAATGGTGATTAATGATACAATGACTTAGCGACTCCTTCTAAAGTACACTCTGAAAGATATCCAGGGCAGCATGTAGGTCGATTTTTATTTATGACCTATTACATACCCATATATTTTAAGCAGTAATTTAAATTAGCTCCATTTGCTTTATTAAATATGATTACTTTGTATTTGTGCTCCATACCTCACTGGAATTCTAAAGAGGGACAAAGGTTGCATCTGTCTGAGTGTTGCACAAATACAAGATAAAACAGTCTGCCTTTCTAAAAGGTTATAATCCAAATATAAGCAAAGGTTGCAAAGAGCTGCAGGTGGGGCAGCTCACAGTGCACATGATTATGTGACAGTTTTGGTCACAGCTGTAAGGACAACTTGCAGCACATCTGCCCAGTGGTTTCTAAGGGAGTCGTGGGTTTTGTTGCAGAGAAAAGTCGGAAAAAAGGATTTGAGGGGTGACTGTGAAGCTTTTTTTGTGGACACTCCTCCCACGTGTACCAGACAGTGTGGAAGAAAGCACGTAAGCATTCACTAGCAAAGTAATATCTGGATATGAGAGAGCTGAAAGGGAATAAACACTGTGAAAGTGACACTAGACACCAGCTTCGAACTGTGAAGCTGATGGGGAAAGACATGCTTCAGCAGGGAGCAACTCAGCTGAGGAGCTACGTGGGGTAGTCTGAGTAAATCTCTGTGGGAGCCATCCCTCCTCTGGTGAATGAGGGACCTGAAGATGAACCATCAGCACCCCCGGTACATAAACAGGGTGCCTAAGCTAGGAGGTACAAGTTGTACTATTTGCAAAGGCCTACCTGGTAGTCCTGGAAGGAAATAGAAATCCAACCAGAACCACACGGTTTCATGTAGTCATAATATAGAATTCTGCCTGGATTTCATTGTAACCCAGCATCAGTTAATAACCATGTGTTGTAAGGTATTAGTCACAATTGGATTTACGCTTTTCTCATAAATTTGTTGCGAAGTATTTTACTGCAACTGTGATTTTCAAAATTCAAATGGTATCTTTTATTGAATAGCTGTTGCAGGACATCATCACATTATGGACTTTAATATCTGGAGTATATTATAATTTACATCATTTGTCAAACATCTATCAGATTTCAAGCTGGGTTTGAGGCCACTGCATTTGAATCAACAAAACTTGTACAAATTGGAAACCTCAAAAAAAAAAAACAAACAAAAAAACAAACCCAAAAGGATCAGCTTATGGCTTTAATGTTTTTGTTCAAATCTACCACGAGGGTGAAGAAAATTTCTTTTTAAACAAAAGAATCAGATCCATTCCTTATAAAAACAAACGATTTAGAAAAACAAGGTTAGAATGCCACCTGGGGGCTTATATTGCCATCACACTCCACTTTAGATCAGAGCAGCATGCACTTTGTACTGTCAGATAAAAAAAATTGTTCACTCCATTTTCTTCACAAAGTACAGTCAGACTTTGAGGAATTCATGCAGGTGTTATTCCATTTTATGGCACTTGCTTCCTTAGACCTTCAGCAAGAACATAATACAAGAAATAGGTACTGAAGAAGAAAACCAATTTGCTTGCAAAGAGAAGCACAGCATTAGGCACTGTGTGAGGTACTCTATTTTTCACAGATAAATGTAAACCAAACACAAGAAACACGAAAATAAGCTTATTTATTGACAACACATAGAAAAGACTAGATTACATCAGACAGAGAAGGTCACAGTTTGTGGAGGCAGAAAAGGGATTGTTCAAGCACAGATAAACTGCAACATCAAAGTATGAAAAAAGGAAATATATAGACAATAACTCTAATCCATTAAACTAGTGTTAAAAGTAAGACTTTCCTCAACTTATATTTCAGGGATTGTTCCAATATGACAAAAGTGAGAGCTGATAAGAATCTTTGACGGAAATTACAACTTAATACAAATGAAGGTTGTTAATATGTGGGCAGGGTAGCATCCCCACACTACTAGTATTTGTCTGCACTTCTGGTGAGCTTTTCTGAATCTGACCAGACAGGAGAAATTAATACATATTTTGCACACTTAGATGTTAAATCTAAGACCTAGGGGAGAGAGGAGATTTTCTTGAGAATTTAATCAACTCAACATTTAATTTTCCCTGGACCAGCAGCACTGTGATACTCTTCTCCACTTCTCTCCAGTCTGCTGGTATTCTCCATGAAGGGGTGGATAGGAGCACTGCACTACTTGGCTCCATCTCAGCTTATATGATGAGCTCCATCCTGGTCCTAAGACCCTGAAACACTCAGGTACCTGCTGATTGGTCCTTCCATCTAGTGAGCTGCTCTGGGGCCAAGGATCTGGGAACTTGGGTGTCCTTGTGGACCATGAGGGATGCATATCTCTAGGGGCAGAGTTGTGTTGGCTTACATCATGGGTCATTTGATGAACAGAGAAAAAAGACAGCATGCAAAGGTGACCCCATATAATTGGGCAACATGTGAATTTCTACTGTGGCTTCAAGGACAGCTGAAGCCATTGACTAGAAGGTGTGACAAAGCCTTTTCTTGCAGACACAAAAATCTAGAAAAATACAAAACTACTTATTTTCATCTATGAATCTGAACCCATACATTTCTTTGGCCTGCGAGCAACTCCAGAATTTCATGATGGAAGCAGTTGAACCTTTCATCAGGGTGGGGAAACATTTCTCTCAGACACAACACCATGGCGGGAGCTGCAGAGATTCCCTTAGGATAAATAGGGTCAAGTTAATTACCACCCATGGTTGAACTTCCATTCCCTCTCAAGTTCCTGGAGTTTAGATTCAGGCTCATGTAAATCAAGCTAATATCCCAGGTTTAGTGTAACCCAGATCAGGCCAAGAGGAGGAACTCAATGTGCGCAGGTGGTATTGCTGGATGATCTCCTACCCTTCTCCTAAACCTCTAAAGGCTGCTGGTTAGCTGGGAGATAGGTGGTCATGTGACAAAATGAATTGAATCCTGTAAGGAATGCCATGAGGGTGCTCTGGTGGCACACTGTGTATCTACAACTGTGCCCTTGAACTGGCAGGAGCTACAGGGTCCATTTTTTTTTCGGCACTTTTTATCACCTTCAGTCACAAAGTGAACCAGCAGCCTCAAAGCACCAGAAGGGTACAAGTGACACTTAGTTGTGTTATCCCCCATCATCCAGGGCTACACAGCACTTCTAAGAGGATGTATGGAATTGAAACAGATAATTTCTCTGTAGGAATAACAGATGTCTGAACTTCTGTACCACTCACCTGACCTGGGAATGCAAAGGTAGCCATTTCCTGAGGGGGTGGATTTAATCACCACTGAACACAAGGAACAGCAGCATGGATTTTTGAGACATATATGCTGGTTTTGGAGGACTGTAGCATATGCTATCCATTGAAATATCATCTGTTGGCTGGACTATTGTGCTTCTAACTCTGTTTCTTTAATATATAAAGTGGTTTGGACTGCATTTGATCTTGGCAGGGTGTGAAATCCTTGCAGGCACTTTTCAACTGATTTATTATTAGACGTAAAGGAAAATACTGTCTGCATTAGCATGAATTTTGAAACTAATCACAATTATATCTCAAAGTTATACGGTCTGATGTAGAGAAGTCACCTTTAAAATAATGTTTTCTAGTATTTCCTTTGTAAAAATCTCTCCAAGTATTTCTTACAATAAGACTGATTGTAAATTGCTCACTTGTTCCTGAGAACTCTATTCAATGAATAAAATCTATAGAAAAATTTGAACTGTGTAACTTGAGGAAACTGTAATAGGCTTCAGCAATTTATAAGAGGTATACAGTTAATGTGACATACTGGAAATATTAGTTAATAGAGCAAGAGGTAACCCAGTGACAGTTTCTATGCCTAGTCACTAGTGCAGAGGCTAGGATCTCACTGGGGCGAGTCGAAAGGGAAGTCATTGTGCTAGACAGTGGGAAGAAAAAGTATTCTTCCATGCAGATACTAAGGCCTGGGGACAAGGAATGTCACATTCATGGAAAAGTGGGCATGAATAATCACAATATATGCTGCAAATCTCCTACTGTGAATGTTACCCTCCAACACTCCATCATTTTCACATAGTTTAAGAGCTTGAGCACAATCCTTTGCCAATGGTTGACAGCAACAAGCCATAATTGCAGAAAACGCTGCATCTTGGCCTAGCAAATGCAATGTTGTGATCAACTGCACTCTTTACCCAGGCAACACAACAATCACAGCACCTGTACCAACTACATTGGGAAACAGAGAAGCTGCTTCTACTTCCTGGAAGTGTACAGTACATTAGATGTTTGAAATAGTAACAACAAAACTGGATTTTTTAAGATTGCAGGAAGGATTCAAAAAAGAAAAGTACAGAAATTCATACAACCTACAAAGGCAGAGAAATGGAAAATGGTGTAAAAGTTCTGGAAGCAAACATCACTGTTAATTTAAAGATGGAATTCAAAGATGTTTAGAAGCAGAATTGTGAAGTCAGCTCTAATTAACGAGACAAGCACTCTCCTGAAGTCCATCTGCAGTGGGTTGACCCTGGATGGATGCCAGGTGCCCATCAAGCTGGTTTATCACTCCCTTTCTCAGCTGGACAGGGGAGAGAAAGTATGACAAAGGTCTCATGGGTCAGGAAAGGGACGGGGAGACATCAGCTACCAATTACCATCAAGAGGAAACAGACTCAAATTGGGAAAAATTTAATTTAATTTATTGCCAATCAAATCAGAGTAAGTAAGATAATGAGAAATATGGGAAAAGACATCTTACAACACCTTCCGTCCATGTCTCCTTCTTTGTGGGCTCAACTTTACTCCCAAATTCTCTTCCTCCTTCAGATGCGCAGGGGGATGGTGGAAGGAGGTTGTGGTCAGTTCATCTCATGTGGTCATACAGGTCACACAACCATAAATAGTGTTATACTGTGCAGTCCTTCCTTCCAATAAATAAAGTGTAACAAAATGACTCAACACTTGCCAGTTTGGAGAATATTGGGCAACATGGGACACTGCCAAGGACCAGATTGCTGATGACAAAACTGCTGATTACCATGGAAACCCTGGCAGATGTATCTGCATGCACCAAGTAATTCCACTGGCTGTGCCCTTAGTCTGCAGGAACTGCATCTCTAAGATGGAAATCAGCATGACTGAACTGAAATGAAAAGGCAGAAGTTTGCTAAAGTAGGTAAACAACTGCTTTAAAACTGGTTTATGACTGTTCTCAACTTCAGTTGGTTACAAAGCTGCAAGGAATTAACAGCAGTTAACAAATGGCAAAATTCATGTTACACACCACAAATATTTGTTGAACTTAGGTTACTACAGTATAATTTCATTCTAGCATCCCATGCTTTACACACACAGACTGGCAAATAACAGATGTTCAGGAGGGGTGGAGCAGCTCTCCTGTGAAGAAACGTTGAGAATATTGAGATTGTTGAGCCTGGGGAAGAGAAGGTTCTGAGTGAACCCTCTAGTTCCTAAAGGGAGCCTACAAGAGACATGGAGAGGGTCTTTTTACAAGGGCATGAAGTGACAGGACAAGAGGGAATGCCTTTGAACTGAAAGAGGGTAGATTTAGATTGGGTATTAGGCAGGAATTCTTTACTGTGAGGGTGGTGAGGTACTGGAACAGGTTGCCCAGAGAAGTCGTGGATGCTCCATCCCTGAAGATGTGCAAGGCCAGGTTGGATGGGGATTTGAGCAACCTGGCACAGTGGAAGACGGCCCTGCCCTCGGTAGGGGAATTGGAACTAGATGATCCCTAAGGTCCCTTCCAACCCAAACCACTCAATGATTCTGTGATTTAGAAAAGCACCATAATCTCCTGCCCTATGGGAACTCTCAGGCATGGTGTGGAGACATCTGAAAAAATGAAGGCAAAAAACCATCAGGGCAAGTGACCTGCATATATTCAGATGCTCAGAGCAGTGCCTGTTGGACAGGTCTGTGCACCTCCAGGGTTTCTTGTGTCTGCTCAAGAATGGGGTTTCTGTGGCCTTTTGGCATGGGTTTTGTGATCGTGCCCCACATTAATCTAAAACTCGAAAGGCTTGCAAGATTAATGCATCACCTCATCCATGTCTACAGTTGTCTAAAGAGCGTGGAGGAGATGGATTCAGGCTCTTCTCTGGAATGCCAAGCAATGGGACGAGACGCAGTGGGCAGACACTGATGCACAGGAAATTCCACCTGAACATGAGGACGAACTTTGTTACTGTGCGGGTGACTGAGCACTGGAACAGATTGACCAACAGGGTGTGGACTCTCCCTCACTGAAGATACTCAAGAACTGCTTGGACACAGTGCTGTGATATGTGCTCTAGAATGACCCTCTTGAGCACGGATCAGATGACCGACTGTGATCCCTTCCAACCTGACCCATCCTGGGGTTCTGTGTTTCCTTGAAGGCCAGCAGAAGAGCGGGACAGTGAATCAGGTGAGTTTACCCATATTTGTTACTCTATCCTGACAGGTGCATCAAAGATCTCAGCGAGGGAGGATGGAAACAGTCATAGCCAAGGGATCTGTTACTTAGAAAATATTTTGGTGCTTCTTCCACTTCAAGAAACAGTTGAAGACCGTCACAATAAAATGGCGATAACATAACTGTATACGCAATATGGTAACATGGTAAAAGGTAACAGCATAAATCTTCTCTGATGTTGGAAGACAGCGAGGTAAAACGCCAGTAAATATTTCTCTTGCCCGCCGTATGAAACGGTGCAGCAACACCCGCAAGGCTCGCACCGCCCGCCGCCCCTCACGGCGCACCCGCTCGGCCATCGACT
>WEKY01053680.1:0-23543 GCA_013390045.1 Picathartes gymnocephalus
ATACGGAGAAAGTATAAAAATTTCAGTAACAAAATACTAGTGTGTTTCTCTATCTACAATCGGCAAATTCAACCATAATCTTAATGGTAGGAAAGGCCTAGATTTAGGTTAACAAATAGGAATTTTAATTTGAAGTTTCTTGCTAATACGAAGTATCACAATTTAGGACTAGTCATTTAAAATTATACAGTTTAGGAAATGCTTAAATAGAGAAAAAACTGAAGCCACCAAACCCACAACAATAAAAATGGCAGCAGTTTCTGAAAAATTTTATTGTATATTCCATGAGCTTCCATTATGTTTCATACATGTATGCATGAAACAAGCTTCCATTATGTGTTTCAGTGCTTGCCAGATACAACACATAACTATTGCTTTTAAGATTACAGTAAAATCTATCCCGAATAAAACAGAGAAAGTAAGCACTGTTATGCACATCTTGAACTGTACACTTCTTAATTTTCCTATATTCTTTTTGTTATTACAGCAGAGTTTACTAGCTTTTCTACAGGAAGTTCTGGTTGCAAAGGTATGCTTGATGCTCTCTTAACATTTAGTCTCCCTTCTATTATGAAGAACATTTAAATGATTTAAGATAAGTTACCTAAGAAATCAGAAAAAGGAAGGAGTCAAAACCCAAAAACCTGGCATTATGAGATTTTAATTTTTCTCATTTATGTAAAAAAAAATTTCATAATATAAAGTTGGCAATCCAAATCTGATTTATTTTTAATGTGAAACAGCATAATGCCTATGCCATCTGCTTTTTAAGACTTAGAGGTAAGCCTCATATATTTAATTATTATGAATAAAATAGGACTCATTTACCCATGAATCTAAAGGAGAATCGCTAAGTTCAAGACAACTTTTCCCACAATTCAGAGATTTTGATATTCAGCTGAAAGGCACAAATATTCCATGGAAATATACACACACCTATAATGTCTTTACATGTTACAAGCTTCAAAGCTAAGGTTTTTTTCAGTTCTGTATAGAGGACAAGTGTGAGAAACAGAGCTCACGATAAAGAATTTTTGGTAAAGTTTAACAAGGGATGAAAATAAAAGACCAAAGTCTAGTGCTGGGGTGTTCTTGGCAGACAGCCAAAGAACACACCGGTATATACTGACAATGTTATTTTTATATAGTTACACTGCTGAGGTACATGCATATTCATGTGTTTTATACATTATTCAAACATTCTTGCGAACTTTTTGGATGTTTTAGGAACTTCTTTGTTTGGTTTTTTCACACTTTGGCTCATATTGCACTTCTTTAACAAGAAGTAATTTCAGAGATGAGGTCCTTTCCTTACTAACTTCCACTACCGTGAACAAATCGAATTCATTAAACTAAAAGTAGTTTAAACATGATGACCAGCTAAACTCTCTAGTTGAGGAGAAAATTTCACAACTGGCTATCAGCTTAGTTTTCACTGTCAAGCTGTGATCTCATTATCCTGATGCTAGACAGGCAGAAGCAATGAATGCAACCTTGTTGGCCTCCTATGAGCTTGGTGTCTCATAGTAAAGTTTTCCTCAGTTTCTTAATTTATTCCAATCATTTTCCACTTACTTCCTTCAACTGCCATTTTATCAATGTTTCCTCAAAAGTACCTACTATAATCCTGGAATATTTTTATTGAGTGGTGAGTCAGTTCTACCTTCTGATCAAGTTATGAGTTTCATACTCATGTGTACCACTTTGTAGATAACCACACTGAGTTTCACCTCCGATGTTTGTTCCTCAGTCATTCAGCATGGTAAAATTCATCTCCAGTTCTTCGTATCAGTAAACTGTCACCTCACTAGTTACCATTCATTTTAGGTAAATTATTAATTCTGTCACACAGCACAGTCTCTGGAACTCTAAATTTATTTTCCATTCTTCACCTCATTATTTCCTCCACAAGGACTTTACATCTTTATGAAGACAGTTTCATTTCCAGAAGTTCTTGGTAAGAAATCACTTGTGTTTGGATATCCAAGAGAATTCAAATCAGGGTTTCCATGTCATGTGCTTGTTTGCTTACACAAAAAGCTCCAAGGTTTTCTCATGTATGATCCTTCTTTACTAAAATCTGTGACAACATAGCTATTATAGTTACTAATTCCACTGGGGAAAGACATTCTATTAATCTGTCCATTTGAATAAAGTCTTCTAGTACCATTCTTTCACTCTTGTTTAACCATGTAGATTTTTATCTGGACTTGCTGAAATCTTACTTCTTAACTGAGCAGTTTGCACCTGTTTCTCCAATACAGCATCTTGAAATGATCTCCATAGGGACTCTACAGTTTTAATTTTCACAGACTCTTTCCAAGAGTTACTCTTTATAAGGTAACTTTACCTGTTTTCTCCCTATGCAACCTCTCTGCTATGATCTTTGTTGCTAGTTAAGGCAGAACATCACAGTGACCAATGTTCATTTCATGAACCATCTCACAGCCACACAACTGTAAGTCAAACTGAAATTAGCCAATAAATAAAACAACTAGTCAAAAGAATTTGTCTTGTCACCAAAATTAAGAATCTGAAAAAGTATTGCTGGATACATTAAACTTCTGCAAACTGTACTCCAGTATTAATATTCACTTCAGTCTTTTTGCTCCATAGCAAACTCCTCACAGTGTTTTCTCACTGGGTAAGATGAAAAAAGTAAAATTAATGGCTTCAATGAGAAAATCATTAAACTGCACTGAGAACAATGAAAACCAATTTATTTGTAATGTTCATTTCATAAAAGGGACTTGTAACACTACAATTTTGACACAACTACACACCACCTTCTTTGTCCCTGCTTCCCCTACCTCCAATAGTTTCTGGAAGACTTTTAAGTGCACAACAATGGTATCACTTTTTCAATCTCATTGACAACAGCTAACGCATAAATAAGATCCTTAGCAGAAACTATGGAACCTACCTAACCTCTGTTTAACTAGGATAAATTTAAAGGTAAATACTAGAAAAGGAAGAGTCTAAAACAGAGCTGAAGAGACGTTCTTATCTCTGTTTCTCTAGCTGTTTTAGAGACTGAAGACTCAGAATGCCACAGTCTCATGATGAGTAAAACAAGAATGGAGAAACTATGGTTAGTAACTTCCCAGAGACTAAAACCTGAATCTTGTTTAAGCGATGAAATTTCTACCCAGTCAGCCATATTTAAACACACTTGGGTTAATATGGTCGTAATTGAATAAAAGCTATACAATGAGGGGAGTAGAGGGGGAGGAAAAAAACCAAGAAAAAAAAATCCCAACCACAAGATAATTTGAAACATCTTTCTTAATTACAGATAAAAGAACAGCGTCAGCTTATCCATAAATCATTAATCTGTTTTATTTTCAGAAGTGCAATAGTATAACAATGACTGCCCATTGTCAAAAAGAAAAAGAGCTTACAAAACTGTATCAAACAGTACACTATAGAGGACATCCATTCAGTTTAACTTCGAAGAATGTTCTGCTAACTTCATTAAAAGATCCCACACTTAACATTTAAAAGTGTCAATCAGTTGCCATGGTCATCAAAGAAAACTTAGATAAAAACCACTAAGTTAAATACTACATGATATAAAAACAATATGACACGCATTTTTCATTAAACATTTCCAATACTGTCTTTCAGTAAGAAAGAAAAAGTTAAAGAGGAGTTGTAGCACACCTGAATTACATGTGTGTTTTCCTTATCATTTATTTGCATGTTAAAAAAAGCTGAAATCCTTTCTTCCCCTTGAAAGCAGTAAATGAATGCATTTCTCTTCTCATAAATCTTTCTGTTCCCTCTCTGACAATTACTCATCTTTCCTCTTTTTCCACCCACTACCTCACCCAAGCTGGCACCCTAATTTACAGAGTATGAAAAAATTCAAAGCAAACCAACAAGAAAACAAAAAAACCCCTAAAACCAAAACCCAAAACAAATAAACAAAAAAATCATAGGAATCCAAATCACAAAGACGATCATTTTTTGGTGCTAAGTTTTTTTTCTGGGCCTCAAATACCACCCTTGAAAATTAAGACTACATAGCATTACTGGTGGGTAAGACTGTCTTTTTGAATTAGAAACTTGCTGCAAGTGTGTCACTCTAACAAATGAACAAAATCCCAAACTTGAATGGAAACAAGTGATTTAGAAAACTCTTACCTGGAAGACTTGACTTGTTTGGTAGTATCTCTTCAACACGTTCCTCCTTCTCATCACAGGGATCCTCTTCATCAGACAGTACTAAGAAAGCTTCTTTTGGCAGACTTTCATTACTTTCCTGCTTGGATGGTGAACCCAAACTGTTGTCTATTTTCTCTTCTAAATCTGGGACTGTGTCATCCACTGGAAGCAGAGAACTTTTAGAAAAACAGCTCAGATCATCTTCAGCAGGGGCTAGTTTTTCCAAAATTGGAATAATGTCATCTGTTTCCATACAGTCAGTATTGTCCAAAATACTTTCACTTGGCTCATCTATTGTCTTTGAAACAGTAGTTTCTGAAGGTCCTTCACTGCCAACTTGCTTTTCCTGATCACCTTCCATACTGCTAGAGATGGCTGCTTCTCCAATGACCTCTTCAACAGTTACTTCTTCAGTCCTCTCTTCCTCACCAGATGAACTGGAATTAATACTTACATCATTTGTTTCTCCCTTCTCTTCAGAAGAGTCACTAATGTCACAGACTGATTTACTTTCACTTTCCAATGGGATATCATTCTTTCTTTGGTCCAAATGATCTTTTCTATTATTTTCTTCATGGAAGTTATCTTTACTGCTACCAACTCCATTTTCAGCCTCACATTTTACTGCAGTGTCAGTGTCTTTAGCTTGCTCTGGAGTAACATTTTCTGAAGACAGCATGAGAGGTTTGGATTCTATGTCATTGACTATGTTTCCTGCCCTACTTTTAGGGCTTTTGGCCTCACTAATTTCATCACAAGTTGTTCTTCCTTCTTCAGAGTTAATACAAAAGTCAACCACACCATTAATTTCTTTCTTGTCTTCCGTACAGTCTGTATTGCTTAAAAGGGAATTTATATCAGAATCTCCATTCTCATGTTTTCCATTCAAGAGTTTTACTTCAGTTGTCTTCAACAGCTCCTCTTTAACCTTATAGACAGCTTCAAGTTGTTGCCGATCACTTACTCTCATTGTTTTTCGTGCTTTAAAGACTTTTTTCTGAGGTTCCTCTGTGCTATCCATCTTAGCCCTTAAAAAAAAATTCAGAAAGAACTGTGAAGATTTATCATTGTCATATTACAGTGCTACCAAGAAGGACTGTAACGTTTAACACATTTTAAAGTAAACCAGTTGAAATGTTACTGATAAAGAAACACCTGTCAACACTTAAATTTTATCCACTTCCCAAAAAGTGAATCCAAGTTTCTCTATATGCTCCACAAACACATTTATGCAAAGGTCGCAGAGGTAACACTCTAACATCATGCAGTAATAGTCTGACTACATATTCTACACCACTTGTCTCACAGGATTCTATTAAAATAGATACTATACCAAGGTAAGAGCCAGCAGCCTCTCTTCTCACAAAAAGGTAAAATAAATGTACATTGATGGATCAAGAATATTCCCATTCTTCTAAAAATATTTCATAAGATTCAAACAGAATTAATAACTGGGGTAAATGAAAAGATTTTTATATCAAATAACGTTTAAGAAAACTTCGTTATATACAAACAATTTCTCAATGTATCATTAAGATACTTCTTTCTGCATAAATAAAATGGAATTTCATCCTCCGTATCTGTACAAATGGTTAATGAACTTGGATTTTTAGACTACTTTCATTCAATTTGCAGTAACATTTTACTAAGACTATTTGTGGCCACAAAAACTACAGGTATTGCACCACCTTGTAGAAAAACTTCATCTTTCAAGGAAAACTGATGGTTTCCCCTCAACATAGTTATCTTCACTCCATCCACCCACACAAGTATTAAAAAAAATAAAAATATTTATAAAAAGTGTAAGAAAAATATTAGAAGAATGTATTTTATCAAATCAAAACATGGAGTTAAGTCCAGCATTACCTAGGAAGCTATTATGACTTTGTTGAAATACAACAAAATCTGATATCATCTGTTTCCATCAAACAAAACAAACTGATAGGGATTCTTAAAATATATTTTCCCCCATGTGGTGTTGCTTAATGGCCCAGTTTTAAAGGATTATATATGATAATGTCCAGAAACAGAAAGCAGCTAAGGAAGTTCTTATATCCTTAATGTAACTCAACAACTCAACTAAGATCTTGAATCGGCTGGAGTTACCAATTTAGGCCTACTGAAGCTACAAACCATCACAAATTACTCCTATCAAGCATACAGCTTTTATTAAGTTTCTCAAAAATATGCAAAAATTATATTAACAGTCATTAAAAAAGAAAAAAATTAGGTAGTTATCTCTGCATGACTCTTTTCCCCACAAGGACCAGATACTGACACAGCAGAATTATTACACAAAGGATGCACTTTGAATACTTAGTATGATTCATTTAGTGTCAGCCTCCAATCCATTTTCATTTACTGAGCTAAGAAATTCATTAATAAATGCCATTTTGTCTTTCCAGGTAGGATATTAATTATTTTAAAATTTTTTGGTAAAGGAAAGCAGGACTACTGCCAACAGTAGCGCAGATCAATAACAGTTTTGTGTAACCACAAGTTCAAGAGCATTTGAACCCTCTTGGCCAGGTGGAATGATTAGAGGGGTTGTCCTGTGCCAGGCGAGGAGTTGGATTCAGTCCTTGTGAGTTCCTTACAACTCAGGATATTCAACAATTCTATGAACCAAGCTGCAAAATTCAGAACACAGATGCCACACCCTCTAAATAACAATTTCGCTCCACTCAACTTTATAGCCAACCTCATCTACAAGTTTTATTTACGCAATTCTAAGATTGCCCTTTAGTCTTCTCTTCAGCAGACTGAAGCTGTCAAGCTCCCTCAGCATCTCATCATGGGTCATGTGCTTTAGCGCCTATCATTTTGGTCTGCTGGATCTTTCCTAGTTTATTTGGAACAATTTTTTGTGAAGGAAATTATTTAACATTTAGCCCTAACTACAATATTCTACATTGTAACGTAAGAATATATACTCTAAAGTACAGTATGAATTCTGCTGTAAACCCCACAATCATGATGTACCTTACATTACAATTCTAAGACTTATTTTACACTTAGTTAAAACCTGACAAAAACAGAGACAAAGCACAAAACAATTTTTTATATTTCCTTTTAACTTAACACTGAGCTTCCCTTACACTTTTTTTCAGTTCCTTTCCACAAAACAATCTAGAATCCTCATATCTGAGTTACTGATAGTACTTAACACTTTGACTCACACCTCAGGAACAGATGAACAAATTTTGATAAGAAGTTGTATCAAGTCTATTTATAGACTCTCAGTAATAACATTATGACCATTTTTTCGCTATTCTGAACTAGATTTTCTGAACTGGATTGTCTATTACCGTATTGCCACTAGTGGGAGCACAATATAACACCTACAGAAACACTAATCTGAAACACCACTTTACTTGAGTTGGAAAAAGGCTCTCATCACATAACCATTTTCAGTCAGATGAATTATGAACTCCAGGTGAGCTGTTACTGCCTTTCCAGAGCTGTCTACATGCTAAATACAATTTCTTCATATTCCTTCAGAAGAGAATACATTTAATGCAAGAAGTTTAGACCTGAAGGCACAAGAAGCAAGTAAAAACCTCTAGTATTTCAGAAGTGCAAATGCAGTTTGTGGAAGCACATCTCTTCTGTCTTCCCAAGAACTTGGAATGGAAGGTACATATTTTCACATCATTACAAATGCATGTATCAGACTGTCACGTATTAGAATACTGACCATCATACTCATTCCATGTATATAAACCCCTATAACAAACACACACACTATTACAGATTTTTATCTTGTAGAGGCAATTTGGAAAAAAAAAAAAAATCAGGCTTGGCTAACCTTGAACAAGCCCAAGAACTCCTAACAGGTAACCCACTAGTGAGAATCCTCTGGTAGCACAGTACAAGAACAGGGCCTCTGCATCAAAATTACAATAGGAAAGTAATTCAGTCTCCCAGACTACAGTGATATCTTTTATAGGCACTACTCAGAATTTACAAAATATATTACAAAATTCACAGTCTTACTTTTCCTATGACGAGAAAATACACTAACAGATTAATGTAACATTTACAAATGTCTTAAAATCAAATTGGTAAGTGCATCACTTGAATAACCATATAACTTTAAAGAATTTAATATTTGTTGTTCTAATTTCCTTAAGCCATCTAAGCAGCTTTTCATTAGTATTTTTAAAATGGAATAAATATAAAGAAAATAAAGGACACTTTTTACATTTGCCAAGAAAAGCAGTCTTAAAAAATTCAAACATCAGAATCCTTTTATATTGATGCATCCTTACTTTTTTATTGAAAAAGAAAAATTGGATGAACAAGCTTGAATTGCTAATATATTTTAAAATTATGTTTACTTTTTATCTTAGGATGTTATCCAAAATCTAGTTAAAAACAAAGCACTAACACAGTTTTAGAGAAAGCATGTAGGAAATACAGGCTTCTCAAAATTCCATTGTTACGGGAGTAACGCATGCATATTTTGCAGCTCAATCCCACAATCTTTTGCAACCAAAAAGTATTTGATTAAAGCTGCCAAAAAATATTCCATAAAAACTACTGCGACAAAATTTTAAGCATAGATGAGATGAACCAGCGTTTTGGGTTCATCTTTTAACAGTGAAATATCTCGTACCATGGCATACCAGTCTTTAAGCATTCCCAGCCATACCCACAAGGGAGCACAGTGCAGCCAAAGAACAGATTTCATGTGAGAGCTGAGTGCAACAGAAACAAATCAACTGGTAACCAGTCCAGACAGGCCTGGTCACACCAGTGTAAGCCAGTCAGCCACCATCTGATAAATACTGGTTTCCAGTCTTTCAAAGGGGCAAGGTGCAGCCCTTCAGAGAGCAGTAGAGCAAATTACATTAATTCAGTCTTGCACAAATAAAACTTATCAACCTACTAGTATTCTAAATGAATGTATTTTGGTAGTCTCCCTTTATACTTACAACACGAAGTGTAGCTACATTTGTTAAACACCTCCCTTATCAGACGCTTGGGTGTTTTCTTTTTATACTCCTCATGTGACCAAGTCTCAAGGAGGAAACCAATGGTCCAGGCACCAAGCCAACACAGGAGCACCTTTTATTTCAAAGAACAGCTTTTGTATATATCAGCACAAAATGACTCCTGCATGTATAGCTGCCTGTGTAAGGGTTATAGGCTGTAAATAAGGACATAGGCTTTGAGCTATTTTTTCTGTTTTGATTTTAATAACGTCAACAATTTTGACAGACTGCGTTCATTTGTTTAGACACAAGAACTCCCTTTTTCATATTAAGCTACAAAGTCATACATAATTAGTCATGTGAGATATGAATACATCATCAGGCACCTCCCTCCAAAATCTTCAAATTCTTTTCATGATGAAATGTGTGCTAAATGGCACAAAATGTGACAATGCAGCTAGGAATATGGGAAGGTCTCTTTTCTGAGCCAATGAAGAAGTTTTCCCTCTACTTCCTTATTTTTTAATTATTCTTACTCTGTAAAGAGACCGCACCCGTAAAACCAGAAAGAATTGTATTAGCTGTTATGGATCAGCCTATGATCATGTGCTCAGGTAAGCAGCCCATGAGCTCCTTGAAATGATAAGCCAATCAGCAAGGAGCTGCCTGAATCCTGCCTAGTGACAGGCAGCAGACAAAGGGTAGGTCATGGAAAAATGGCGGGGGGGAAGAGAGAAGCTGCAATCTAAACAATGGTGCATAAAGAGGTTTGCAAAACATCACGGGTCTAAAACAGCACCAGCAAAGGGCTCCTGGAGGGCATGCAGCAGTAGCCAAATGCGCCACAACCATAAAACGTTTGCCAAAGCACAAGAACTACGTGGAGGAAGTAAAGTTCACTGATCATGAAGATCAGTGCTCAAATGTGCAAACCTACTTAAAATGTAGCATAATCAAATCAAAGAAAATCAGATAGCAAATGGTCATGAGTATTGTGTTCTAGATGGAGAGTTACAGAGAATGAAAGTGGTGAATAAAACCTACCTTTTAAGTACTGGTTCATAAAAAGCAGTTTTCAATTGAAATCCTCCATAGCAATTTTAATGTAAGTTGTCAGAAATTTAAAATCTACTTTCAAAGAAGAAAAAAAACCCGACTGTTTGTGACCTATTCTTATAAAAGATGTAATGAAATAACGCACCAATAATTTGGTTTTCTACCAGTAATACAAGTCTACTCATCAGGCTGAATGGAGTACACACCAACAGCGTAGGGAGTTCCACGTACAACTGTGCATTTGTTTTAAAATGTAATAAACAAAATAGAGATCACATGATTATCATATGTGCAAATAATAGCTCTTCTAGCACACCACAGACAATTTGAGGTTTTCTCCCTTTTAGGTTAAACCTATGTTGGTGTTAGCTCAGAGCAGGAAGAAAAATATAGTATTTTCTATGAAAAAAATTACGTCACCATCCTGCCCAATTTCACCTGGTACACACACAGCAGAACAAGGTGAACTGCAGTTACAAACCCCTTGAGCTTATTTGTCCCCGCCACATCCCGAACTGCGGTTCGCAGTGTGGGGGCACGTTCCCCTGCGGCAGAGCCCTGCAGTGTCGCGGGCGCTCCCCAGGGGGCGCCCGCGGGGCCCCGCCGGCCTCAGCCCGCGCCGCAGGGGGACGGAAGCGCAGGCCCGTCTCCCATTGGCTGAACGGAGCAGCCGCGCGGCAGCCAATCAGACAGGAGTGCCTTAAATTCCACCCAGCAACAAGCCCCACGCGGCAGACGTCGGGAGCGGGCACGAGCGCGGGGGCGCGCGTTAAAAGAACAGGATTTTCCAAACGGCGCAATAGAAAGCCAAGGGCTGTCCGTCTGAGATCTGGGGCTCCACAACAGCGCTGACCCACGAGTGCAGGTGCATAGACGCTATAAGGAAAAGGTGTTTAATGCGCAGGAGCATTTTTTAGGCGATTACTGAATTTCTGCGATGTTCAATGTTGAATCAGAAAAACCGCTGAGATCCAACCTGGGTTTGAGTATGGTAGATGAAAAACTTTCCTTTCTTCAGATCCTATGCAGTGCCACCGCTTTTTCAGTATTCCAGCAGAAAACTGGTGTTTTGTCATGACTGCAGTATAACTTCTGCCTTGAAAGCAGAAGCCAATCTCCCCCACCTTTGCAAACTGCCTTCTGAAATTCAGCAAAACATTAAGCCCCCATATGTATCTATGCCTAAGACACGCACCCCACGTATATGGTTAAAGCCTTCTTAAACCAGAGTAAGCTCACAGTACAGTTTCAAAGAGGTTGGTTTTGTTTATTGTATATCTGATAGCATCATTTACAAACGTGAACTATAGTCTCGTCACGCTGGCATCACAGTAAATTGAACACTTCTCTTATGGCTTCTCTGTGAAGAGGACAATACCTCCTCTGACATTGGCTCATGAACCTGTTTCTCATAGCAAATTTTCGAGTTTTTTTTCCCCAGGAGGCTTTGATGCCTTGTGGGAAAAATGAATTCCTCGTGGGACAAAAATGACTGACAGGTCTATTTACATGACAAAGGTATTTCATCTGCTGGTTGCTTTGCGGAGTTGTCCTTACGGGTTCACCACTTTATGCCTAGACAAATGCATTCTGTGAAACATAGAAGAATGGAAAACAAGTCGAGAGTCTTTCCTAGACAATTTTTACAGGCAACTCAAGTCCCTTAGAAACACCCACGATTTAGCACATGGAGCTTAAGCTGATTCTCCAAGAAGCGTTTTATCTTTTTCTGTATACTGAGTTTTAACAGCTACTTGGATTGTTAAACTAGTGAAACTGTATACTGGAACTCAGCCAGAGCAACAAGGCTGTGATAATGTGTTTTCTTACTTCCCACAAGTGTTAGAGATTTCAGCTTTTATCAACAACTCAAAACATCAGTTTTCAATTCAGCTGTGAGATTTTCAAACACTGAACAAGTCCTGCTGTTTTAAACAGTGGTTACAGCAAAACGCAGCTTTCTTACAGAAAGATTTTTTTAGCACAAGCCAAAACACTAAGTGTAGGTTAAAAAAACCCCAATTTACTGAATAGGAAGTTGAATTTGTGGATTTTAAGATACATTTGATGAATATTATTATACACAGTCTCAAGGTTGTATTACAGTACTATCTCTGGCATAGGATAAACAGTTTGAATTTCTTTACTGTTATCCTTGAATATGAGAAGGACCTAATAATTACACAGATGTGGTCACTAACTGCCAAAACAATCTACAACTAAAAACTTACCCAACTTCTGCTATTCCAAACTTAAAACCTGAACAACATGAATTAATTGTTCCTGCACATGCTGATCAAAAAATATGAGATGCTCTGTGCAAAAAGAAGACTCTTATAAAAAAGGCAAGATGTTCTGATCGTGCTTAGGTTTTTCTAGGCATTATAAAACATAGTATTTTTTCCTTTTATAAGGAAATAATTTATTTATAAATTTTATATGCATAATTTTAAGTAATTCAACAGGCTACAACTTTGACATGGTATCACTAATATATGGTCATTTGTATCCCTTGCCTTCTGTTAGATAAAATGCAGAATAACACTACTGCAGTGAAAAAACTAACATATTTACCCTGAACAGTCTATTGTATAGACTAGTTTCCATAGTGCATATGCAACTAGCTGTAGCAATGCAACCTCAGCTTTCCAACTGGCTGCTCAGTGACATCAGAATTCAGAGGTGAGCTACTTGATGCTGACAGTGGTCCCAAGAGTCGCTTCTAAATGCCAGAGGAAGTGAAAACTTGCAGCAAAAGAGGCGATGCTGCATTGAAACATTACTGTTTGCCAAACATATAAGTGCCTTTTATGAATTTTTTTTTGCAAAGACTGTTTTCTCAGTAAGAAAAAAGCAAGTTTAAAATGCAGCAGTTGGTAAGTTGGCTGTTGGAAGGGTGATTAATATTTCTCCTGGGAAAAACAGCACTTCTCGGCAGGGGTAGCACACCTACTGCCTCGACAACACCACACCTGTCTCACACAGGCACAACACACAGGATGGAAGGGGCACGTTGCCAGGGCGCGAGGAAAACAGCTCTTCCATAAACTCATCCAGCAGAAGCCTGATGGGGACTCCGAGATGTTCGGGGCTGGGAGGCTATTTCCCACTTCCCACATGAAAGGATGAGTTTTCTTTCAGTGAGTGTCTGAAGCAGGCCAATGCAGCACCTCGGCAGCCATCTTGTCCTCTCGTCGGCTCCCTACCCGATGGCGGGGACTGCCAGAGATTTGCATACCCGGTCAGGATTGGCTGCCGCAGAGCTGCTTTGCATAACCCAAATCTGCCTAGCAACAGGCTAAAAATAGCCAGCGCTGCTGCTGCTGGGAGCGGCACCTCGGCAGGGCGGGAGCGCAGCTCGGCCAACCCGAGGGGCCAACGCATGGGCAGCCATCCTGTTGTGGCTTCACGTGTGGGCACGGCGCACTCAACTCCCTTAGGGTTTCGTAATTTTCTTTTCAAATCAAAACATAAACTATTATAATCTGCACACTATCTTCTTTCTCACTTTCGTTTCTAAGCAAGCTGCAACAGGAACCATCTTAGTCTAATATCCCATTGTCGGTTTGGTGAGATGGCAATGGAGTAATCCACAATACCAGCAACAAATGTCACCTAATCCTTAGTAGATGTGGACTCTCACACTCCTGAGTTATCCCTTGTTTATCACACCTCACCAGAAACGCACTGGTACCATTCCTCCACTGAAAACTAAAGACAATGTGGGATTTGGAGAAGCACAATAAACTAAAAGAAACTCTGTAAACAGAGAAGGCATCTTGAGAATAAAATTTAGATAAAAAATGCGATCAGTAAAGTGCAAAATCTTAAACATGTACATAATTTTTCAACTTCAGCCTACAGAACAGAAATCATCTACAGAAACTTCATTTTCAGCTGACAACATAAACTCTTCTGACTGCAGCAGAAGCAAGAAAAAAAGAGGTTTCCACACCTTTCTATTCAACACATCCGCTCCCAGGTTTCTATTTCATGGAACTGGTTAAAAGCAGGTAAAAGCAAACATCGTAAGATGAATGAAGCAGCCAGTGCATGCAGGACATGTACAGCTGTCTAACCTAGCTCTTTGGCAGCCTGAAACATGTCATCTGATACGTAAGTACACATAAGCACTGCTGGAATGAAAAAGCCCGTATTTTCTAAAAGACTGTCACAAATAAGGAGAGAAGGAAAAGTGGCCAAAGCAGGCAGTTGGTCACAGTGACCACTGAAGACAGCTGATGTCTTCTGAATGACTCAGCAAAACAGAATTACAAAAATTAACCAGACATCCCAATAAGAAATAAGTGAAGACAAAAAATTGCATATAAAAAAGCTTCAAAATAAAATTAGGCAGAAAACCACCACCAAACAAACCAAAACACACAAATTTTCTTGTGAAAGCTACAGCTACCCAAACTTGATTACCTGTACCTAGTGTTAGGAGTGTTTGTTGCAAGCATTCTTTAAGGAAAGGTAACTTACTGCATAGATTTTAATTAGCTACTCCTAATGCATTTTACTAGAAACTGAGTCTCCTACCACAAGACAATTTTTCGTTTATCAGAGGCTAAATGTTTTCCAAAGGAAACTAATGTTGTAAAATGATAGGAACTAGAAAAGAAAATGCCAACCTAACATTCTTTTCGTTACTAGATACAGAAGAAGAAAAAAAACACATTTTTAGTACTGGTAACACACTGTATTAATATGCTAAGGTTCGTAGATAATGCAGATTATTAATGTTTTTACAATGATAAACAGTTGCTTTCTAATAAAGTTCTATGGCAGTTTCTTATTGTACAAAGCATGCAACCAGAGTAAGACTTACTCCAGTAAAAGTCTATAATGGCAGATTCAATTCTCTTGGGTCAGTAGGTAGACAATTATTTTTTCTGTATTCGCTCTTAGGCAAAGATTTGTCTCATCTCACTTGTAAAGACTTGTAACAAAAATTACCCAAAGTGTCACCCACATTGTCCTTTAAACGTTTCATAATCAAATACGTAAGCAGCCATTTCATGGATGATTCTTCAACTTGAGCATGCATAGAACAAACTCTGCAAACACAGATTGCCAGATCTAGTTCTTTGCTAAGCTGCCCAAGGAACAGGAAGCAGAAAGTAAACAAACCTTCAAAGATTTCTTTATATAGTTTCAATTATAGAAATAAATTATAAGAAAAAGAGAACTTGAAAGGGGCTTTGATGACAAAAAGTAGCCTGAAAGGGTACTGATTCTTACTGTATTCTTCCTTTCTAGAACCTCTGACACACCCACCTACTCACCATGCTTGCTGCCTAGACAGCAGACTTATGATCTTGCAGTATGCCATTTCCCTGACTTGTTAGGAGACCAAACGCAATATCCTACATTTAATTGTTACCATATAAGAAATACTCTTTTCTCATTACTATCTTCTTGCCACACTTCTAAACCCAATACCAGTAGGAATAAATTTTGAAACGATGTCACACTAGTTTTAAGTGGCACAGCAGCACCTTAAGCAACAAAGCACAGTATGTTCATTTCTGAGGTGCTGACTTACACTTAATGCTAATAATTCTTGTCAACTCACATACTCTAAAAAACAAAAGATATTTAAACAAAAACAAAGGAGGATGAGAGTAATGCCCTGAAAATAATTACTCGGTTTGGCTGAAATCAGTTGGTGGGTAAAGAATCAGGAAAACAGAGGACATGTGTGTCAGCATAAGACAGACACCTTTTTTTTTTTTTCCACAGTGAGAAAATGATTCACTGGAACAACCTCCCCAAGGATGTGGCAAAATCCCAATCACTACAGGTTTTCAAGATACAATTGGATAGGATGCCAGATAATCTTATCTAGGCTCTCTTTCCCAAGAAAGGCTAGACTGTATGATCTTTCAAGGTCGTTTCCAAGCCAAGATATTTTATTAACTTAGCTGTACAACTGATTTAATTACCAGAAGATCACTATTAACTGTCAGATATTAAAACCCCTCTAAAATGGGACTTTTAAAGGTGGTCAGATGACTACTCCACCAGTTTTCTGAAGGACTGTTAAATCTTCAGCAAAAGAGCAGTAATTCCAAATTAAGAAGGTACCTTTCAAGATAAGCAATCTTCTACTAGTAAGCTAAATCTTAAAAAAAAAAAAAAACCAACAAAAAAAACCCCCTCCTCTTTGAATATCTTATATACATAGACACATTTTATAAACTTCATGTATTTTGTATTTATATAGATACATATGGTTGGGGGAAATACGATTAGATGGCTTACAATAAGAAGTCTAAAACAGTACTTAGGTTGTGAACTTGAGGATCTAGTTTTATTTGCATAGGGTTTTAAATGTAATTCTTGTATATGGAAGCTAAAAATATATATGGAAACAGTAGATCATCAGGCTGAAATAAGTGTAAGTGAACTTATCCTTAAGGCAATTTTCTCCCAGAAAAACAAATTCATCTTGTTTGCTATCTCTGGTCAGATATGCAAAAGAATTCGTACATCTAAAGTAAGACTGTTTCTGAAACTTAATTTCTAATTCATGTAAGACATAGACTTCTATTACACCTGAGATATGAATTCCAAGCACCTCACTTCCCCTTCTTTGGTCAACCAATAGAATTAGTGTTTCACTTTTCATCTTTTTCTTTAATTCTTTTTTTGTTTAGTTTTCTGACATGGCAATATAAACTATTCATTGAGTAAATACTGCTGCTAAAAATATAGAGAAATATATTTAAAGCCATTGCAAAGAGTATCAAGTTTGACAGGCTCGTACAAAGTTATTTTCAGTTTTTATTTATTAATATCCATAATAACAATGTAGGCAAACAGGATAGCAAATAAAAAATGCTATGAATGTCTGTTTTAAGGGCAAGGTACACTGCAAGGCCCAAAAACACCATTCTGGAAGGGGAAGTTTATTTTCGGAACTCCAGACTAGGGGACACCAAGCAACAGACAAAGTCTTTAAGTGCCTGTTAAAAACATAATGCTTTTTTGGGTGGTTTTTTAATTCTAAGAATTCACATGAAAAAATAAGGATGAACTGGAAGTGCAATGCAATACAACACATTTTTTGTATAAGCTCCTCATACCTACAAAATTTGATTAAAATAAGCACTCTTAAAATTCCCACATATTTAAACTGTGTTTTCATACATAGGTTTCAACCATCACAACCCCGTCTTCCACCTGCAAAATTTCATTTCAGACATGAAGCAGTTCACAACAACTAAGAAGTTAGATTTCAAAATATGGTGCAATGAGCTAAAAATCATACTGAGATCTATTTCTGTTATTAAGATATAATGAAATACTTTTTTCTCCCCATTCTGCAACTGCAGCCCATGCATGACTAATCCAGTATAATCCTGCATCAATTCTGAAGACAAATCAAGGAACAGGAAAACTGGAGTTTATTGCTACTATAATATAAAATATAAGACCAAAATACTTGGTAGAAAGTCTTGTTTATCACTAGAAAAACATCAATTTGCAAAGTAAGTTTTATTGTCAGGTTTTTGTTTCCCATCCCTGACAAAGGCAGTTTAAAGGGTCACCAAAATGAGGAATAAATCGGTATAAAATTTCACAAAGAAAAGGAATTTCTTTAGAAATCCTGCTGCAGACAGAGTCACTTTACAGCAGCAGTTCTGCTGTAAACATTTACTGTATTCATACTGTCTACTAGAGACTACCACAGTTGCTAAGCAACGTCGTAGTTTCATCTCAATTTTCGTATTTGCCATTTTGGCATATTCATTGCAACCTTAGTTATTCTTTAAATAACCTCATTGTATTGCTTTCACAACTGCTTTATGAAATGCAATTAAACAGATTTTTCAGGGAGAAAAAAGGGGGGAAGCTTCATTTTTCCTATGCTTTTCTAAGTACCTGTGTGTAGATAAAATATCTCAGAATATATGCATGTGACAAGAAACAGTCACCGTAGTGCCAGAGAAACCCCACAGACATTCAGCAATCATCTTGCTTTTTCTGATTTCTAGTTTCTCTACCTAAGTTAAGCAATGACAGGAAGTAGAGAATTTCATACTAACAGAAATATTAAAAATCCATACCACAGAGCAATTAGCATATTATCTAGATTTATTCTACAATGGATAAAATACTACTCTGATACAGGAGATTGAACCCCCTCAGTCAAAGAATGTTGCATGAGCCCATATGTGTTCTCCTATCTTACAAAAAAAGGACGAATATAAATGACCTCTAGTGACTCTACCAGTACAGACATCAAGCAGCAGATTTCACAGTGGCAGGAAAAGAAAAAGGATTGCAAAAATCCATGCAGTCAACATATTGCTAGGGATAATATTGCTATGAGGTTACTAGTCCTTGAGAGGCTGCCCACGCTGACTGTCATCTAATCCAGAGGGGTTTCCTATGTAACAACACAGCATCCTATGCCCTGGACAGCTACTCTGCACATTTTGCATACATTAATATTCAAAAGAGGCAACAAGCTTTCCAGAACGCTAGCAGAATAAGCACCACCACTGCTATGCAGTACCATCTTAAATAGTTTAGTCAATATCCATACACAGAGTCCCATTCTCTTCTGTCCTTATTCAGTAGCACTTAAAGCATTAAGAAGTACTCTTCAATGTCTTCTTAAAAGGGTTCTTTTACATTAACTATATACTGTGACATCTCCCTTTGGATTAAGTAAGGATTGAAGAAGAAAAGGAGAGGATGAAATGGTGATAATTAGGTGTAGACTCTTGTGCTGAGAAGTGTAAATGCTATGTTTTTATGAAATACTAAATAAGTGGAATAATGTGTGCACTTCAGGCAACAGCTTTTCAAATCATTACCTTAAAATGACCAGGGAAAAAAAGCAAGTGCTTAATTACCCACTTGAAATAGGAGATGACAAACCTAAAGTTACACACGTCTCAAAGATGTAGAGTAAAAAACCAATTATCTAAAAGCAATCCAGCTATTGGACTTTCTCATCTTGCAATATAAATCTCAATAAAAGGGAGTCAATTAGCAAGTACTGTATCACTTTAGTTTCTAAGTACTTTCATTTATCTTTTGTGTTATGGGATGACCAAATGTCAACAGCCATATCTGTAGCAAAATCCTAATACTAGGAATGTGAAGTATTTTCTGTGAATTACAGCTTGTTAATATTACAAAGGAATATGGACTTCTAAACATAAGAAACTGAATTTAAAATCTATAGTCTGAAGGCATTTCTTTTCCATAACCATGTAAGAATCCATCTCTGTGTTCCCTCAGTTTCTTAGTCTAAGATCCTTGAAGAAGAAAGCAGGAAAAAGACACACAAAGTGTTCTCTTGACCACAGCAGTGAGCAAATTCTCATGCTAAGTTTCTTAGAGGATACAAAAGCAAAATAAAAAAGAAGACTGAAGAGATGTTCCTTCTAGTCAATAAAGACTGCTGTCTTTTAGATTAAGAAGCTACAGGCCTCAAATGAGATCAACTTACACTTCCAAAAGTATTTCTTCTGTCTGTTTACTAATGATCCCAATGAGGCTTGCCATTATGCAGGATGCACAAGTAATTCTGGAAGCCTTTCCTGGCTTTAAACTTCACATCTAGGATGACAGGGTTTAATTTTTTTTCCCTGATGAATTCTTTTCAAAGCCACCATAAGTCCCAGTTTGCAGTTCCTTCACCTCTGCATTGTTGCTGGCAGTGAATGTGTGAACAAGAGTCAGCCAGCAACGTTTTGTTCATGCTGACTAGTGACATCATACACACTAACCTAGTGAACTAATGAAATACACCTGGACATATGATCTGTTTAGGACACCAGAAAAAACAGGTCTAGAGCCACCTCCAATGCCAGTGTTGCATTCCTAAGTCAAATGAAAGGAAGTGAACAAAAGCAGAACACAGTTCTTCCAGTAATGAGGTCATTGTTTTGCTTGCTAATGCAAATCTTCAAAAATAAAGAAAACAATATTACAAATTCATGAAGCATTGACAGTCTGCACAGAAGATCAAACTAGCATTCACAGTATTCTAGAAGACTAAAAAAAGGAGCTGCAAGTTTATCTCTACTGATACATCATTTAGCAATGATTTTGCCAGAGCAGTGCATAGAAACTTTTTGAGCCTGGTCCTAAAAATCAGTGGCCAGGCTGTAATGATACTGTCAATGTATTCATGAGCTGGTAGCACTTGATCTACAGAAGACTTCTTCTGCTCAAAGCAGTACTACAAAAAACACTTTTAATTTTACTTTATTGTGAGGGGGAAAAGCAGCTGATGAAGCAACAATCCAGTAATACCATTTCACAAACAAAGAAGTACATGAAGAATTTATACAACTATTTTAGACTGCTTGCCTTCTCAAATTTCATAAAAAATCATATGGAGAAAAATGCATCTTCACAGTTGCTCAGGGCAACCATTTACAAGAAACTTCATTTTTCTTACCTAGAAGTTTCCCAAATGTGACCCAGAGCTGGATGCCAGAAGCAGATGGTTAAGAATTACACTTAAAAATGCCTCAACTGAAAATGTTGAAGTGTCAGATCAGAAGACCTGCAGAGGGTCCCTTCCAACCTAAATTATCAACTTAACTTTTAAATTACTTTATAGTTTTATTGTTGAGCCAGAGCAATTCTTGTGCTTTTTGCCAGGACACCTAATTTTTCAACATTGTAAAAAACAAATACAGACAACAGGACTGCAGCCTGTATTGATGCATAATTCACATCATCAGCACTTAGTATCATCCATGAACATAACTTTTATGAAGAGTATGACTTCTTTACTATTTCTCTGTATGCTACAGCATTTCAGTCCCTCTGCATTACCTGTCTATTTTGGGCTTTAGCTAACTATTTTGTCAATAGGATCCCCACTTACTTCCAGGACAGAGTGTCCTGTCAAGCAAATACATCTTATGCTGGATAGACTATAATGTACAAATCCAATTTTGATGTGCAAGGCTAACACATCTATTTTTATAAATCTAATAAATGATCCTGATGACTGTAAGAGTCAATCTTTCCATCCTAAGTTAACAAAAAGTAACTTTTACAGTACCAATCATAAACTTTACTTGGAGCATGACTGCTACTCTCTCCCCTTCAAAAGCCTTAAAAATCAATTTAATGTTTTATTGATAGAGGGTTTGGGGAGGGGAAGTTGTTATTTAAGGAAGAAACTGCATCAAGGAATAACTGCATTACAGATACTGGGTATTTACACCAAGGAACGTTGTTCTAAAACATATTAGGATATCCTTTTTATAATAGTGTTTCAGCAATTAAACCACCTCCAGGTTAATTGAAACAATATTCTTTTGCATTTACTTAGACACTTATCCCTCCATTTTTTTCTCCAGACCTTTTTAAAAAGTCTTCAGGGTCTTCCACAGTTCTTATTTTATATTGAGTTATTGGATGGACATCTCAGAAAAGTATTCTCAGCCAATTCTTTTAAAACTCCTGGATGCAGATTACAAAGACCTCCGTATAACCTTTGCTAAGAAATATCTAAGATTCCATGACAGATACCTTCCTTTTAACTTCAAGGTTTCAAAAACTTGAGTAACCTACATGACCTAATAGTATCATCTCACTTTTATCCAAAATAACCCCAAAATATTTACTGTAATCTGCCTTTTTTTCTTTCACTATGATTCTGTTATCATTATCACCTATATTACTGTTAGAATTCTCAATTCTTAACAAATCTCACATTTGTTATCCTTTGCTTTACCAGTCAAGGTTTTTGCTCTCAGGAACATTTTATTTTAATCATTTTTCATGCCCCACTCAGTGCCATTTCTCCTCAACCATCCTCACAAACACACTTCATGGAAAGGAGGGAGGGGCCCTAAACTACTTCTTTCATCTAGCAATGAAAGCAGGATTGGTTCTAATGAAATTTGGCATTCATGGAAAACTTAACAGTTGTTAATGGTGATTTCTACTGTAATTTATTTGGGGAAATCTAGTATACGCCTGTGTTTGTACTCTCCCACACACACGCCCATTTTTGTACTTTTTGTAGCCTGGACACGCATAAAACCTGACTTCTAAATGACAAGCGAAATTCTACCCATACCAAATTTTAAGTTAGCACTAAGAAGTTACTGAAGGTTTCAAAGTGTATGAGCTAACTACAAACTGCAACTCATTTGGCCCATATTGTAGGCATGCAGCATTTTTCTCTGCCATATGAATACAGAAGTTTAGCTATTACCGTTACATTTGCACCTCCGCAATATCAACCAGTTACGGTTCTCTTTCCTAGCATATTTATAGGCTTTAATTCCCAGACCGTTTCAAAATACCTCCAATATTTTCAATATCTATCACTGCGATTTTAAATTTTCAGTATCTATCACTGCCATTTTAAGTTCTAATAATCTATCTACCTATTTTGTCCTTCTACCTCTTTAGTTTCATTCTCTTCAATTACTCTCATTTTTCTTTCAACCAGAACAGGTCTGTCTACTTCCAGTTCTACATCCCTATCTCAAGCTGATGTCTGCCTTTAATGTTTTGTTGGTTTGTTCATGCATCGCCAATTATCTCTTTTCTCAAGGTCAGTGACCTTCCTTACCAATAATTTTCTTCTGCCATGTCTCCTTTCCAGTCTTCCATGCTGTCACTACTTCGACTCATAAAACAGAAACAACACAAACACATTTTTGTACACAAGTAGCACATCTGCCCCATGCAGCCATTTAACACATAACCACAATAGAGCATATTATTTAATTAGCAATACTTCTGTTAGAATTTGCTGCTCTGAGGGAAGGTTATTGCCTTCCTAGCGGTGGAGATTATCAAAATATCATATTCTGATCTATTTCCCTTCTAACACAAACAACTTCTTAAAGTTGTACATACAGGCATTTAAGAAAATATTTATACTAAAACATGCATAGATAACAGTTCAGTATCCAACTGCTTTAACAGCTTTGTAATCTCAACACAAAGAGAATTCAAACGACAACCAGGATAATGAAGATCCTTAATGAAGGATCATGAAGCCAAAACACAATTGGTGGATTCAACTTTGTCAACTCTGCACGCTTTCCAGGGTAACCTTTCATTATTGCTAAGCCTCCATGTGCATCAACTGGTGTCACTATAGACAAAAATAACACAGTAACAAAACAAAAGAGGTTTGAATCAAACAGAAGCAGTAACATTACCAACAAAAACTACATACTCAAATTTCTAATATTAACTGCTTAGTTTTACTAAAATAAATATTCAACAATAATTTTGAAGTAACATTCCCCCCAAAAACAACAACCCCAAAATAATTACAGCCAGAACAAATAATTTCCGGGTTTCCCAGAAAATGCCAGTTACATTCAAATTTAATTCCTGGCATTGTGCCAAAGTGGGGGAGGTGGGCGGGGG
>WEKY01053681.1:480-16315 GCA_013390045.1 Picathartes gymnocephalus
TTTAAGGATATCTATTGATATCCCTTGGAAGGAATTGCTTCCTGCATTCACAAACAGGGAGTAACCATATGTATGTTTGTATAAACATATTCATATGTATGCATGTATGTGTCTATATATGTTATTTTGGGCCATAAAATTCCCATTATCCCTAAGATTCAGTGACCAATGCATATGTTTTTCATGATTCAGATCTAGAGTGGGGAGACACCTGAAATCTGCTGGACTCAATTTTATTGCTCAAGACACAGACAGGACTGACTTCAGCACTAAGCACAGCAGCCACAAACAAGCTGTTGAAGAACTTGGCCAGTACTCTTTTTGGTGCCCACAGTTTGGCACAGCGTCCTTCTGGTTAGTTATCCCCCTTGCAGAGGAAGCTGGAGGTCTGTGTTCAGCACTCTCCTGCCCTCAGGACAGACCTAAGCCTTCAGCATCTTCTTGCCCAAATAAGCTGTATATATGTCTTGCACAAACTGCTCAGGTTTAATGGAGTGATGAAAGAGAGTCAGAGCTGTCCCTATCCTGACCATTTGCTGTTGGCACAGTAAGGGTGGTTCACACTGAGAATTGTGTGACTTGGGTTGCCCTTTGGAAGTGTCTCAACTGACTCTAAGCAGAACTGATTTGCTTAATTCCATATCACACTTTTAGGCCATACAGTTTGTTTGTGATGTCTAAATGAGGCACTGTAATTAAGGTATGCAAGTCTGGCCCTTTGAGCACTAGTTTAGAAGCAGAGCCAAACTCCTTAAAAACTTCTCATCTGAGTTTGCTTCTGGCCCAGATTTTGTGAGCCGTGCTTTCATTTTAAAAAATAATTTTTTTATACATTTTCTGGACTTTTTTCAAGAGGACTGGGATGCAAATATACACTTAGTAGGAATATAAATAATCTGTCATTGCTTCACTAAGCAAACTAAATGAATCAGAATATCATGATTTATTACAGTTAACATTAGATCAAATGAAAAAATTAACAGATTCAAATATTCAGCTCTCCCCATTGTTGTGTCATGTAATCAAAATAAATTATGAGACTGGAATTAGAAGCAATTACTTTCTGACAGACTTGTTGTGAAAAATTTTAAGGAGACATGTCTGGTTTAGTCTAAAACCCAAACTTGCCGACATCTCTATGGGCTGTGCTCCTGTGACCACTCTTGTCCCCTCAGTCCTGCCTCCCACAGGGACACAGAGCCTGTCTCTCAGCTTCCAGGGAGACATGGCTTCAACCATCTGTAGGAGCAGCTTTGGAACAGAAACTCTTTTTAACACCACAGAATTTATTTCTCCATCATCAAGATTCATGGCAAGCTTTAGGGAAATTTTTTGTCTTAGAATACTGCACATGCACAGATTTCTATGTACACAAGGCATATGCTCTTATTCACAAAAACTGTGGAAACAACCCAAAAATCTAAATACATCTCTTCAAAAGCAAAGATTGGCTTCTGCTTCATTCTTCAGTAATTTTAATCAATACATCTACTGCTTTTTATATAGTATTGGAACAGCTTTGATGATTCTGGGCCTCTCACTACAAGAAAGACATTGAGGTGCTACAGAGAGTCCAGAGCAACAAAGCTGGTGAAGGGTCTAGAGATTAAGTCGTATGAGGAGCAGCTGAGGGTGCAGGAGGTGTTTAGCCTGAAGAAAAGGAGGGTCAGGGGAAATTGATCTTTTCAACTACCTGAGGTAGGAGGTTGTGGCCAGGTGGAGGGCAGTCCCTTCTCCCAGGCAACTGGAAACAGGACAAGAGGCATGGCCTCAAGCTGTGCCAGGGGGCTTCGGGCTGGACATCAGGAAGAATTTATTTAGAGAAAGAGTTGTTAAGCATTGGAATGGACTGCCCATGGAGATGGAGTTACCATGCCTGAAGGTGGAAGGGACTGGACATGGCTCTTGGCCCAGCTGACAAGTTGGTGATCAGTCAAATGTTGGACTCAGTGATATTAGAGTTTTCTTCCAACAAAAATGGGTCCATGATTCTTTGATTTCAAGCATTGTGGAATATTAACAACTAGTCATCTATATGGGAAAAAAATTTAGATCTAGGCTGCAAGTTCCACCCCATTCTGCTTTTGCAGAATAAATGTGATTAACTGAACAGGTCATAAGTGCTTCCAAAAAAAAATGGGATATGTGAAGACTTCTATCAGGAAAGCATGTCTTTAAACCTCCAGATGAGGTAATGGACATGAGATCCATAAATAGCAAAATTGGTCCTATTAATCTATGATAAATTGTTTAAAGGCATTGTGTTAATTAATGAAAAATTTGCATTTCAATACCTCAAGTGATTATTTATTCCTGGCTTTGTAGCAAAAGGTATGGCTAGCTTCTATAGCTTTAAAACTGATGCTGATGATTTTGACCCAAAATGCAAGTTCTTTCAATTACTTGGAAAGGTGGAGTACTTATAACAAATAAGTAACATGTTCTTGAACTTGGAGCCTAAGACCATGTTAATCACTGAATTGTCAGTGTGACAGCAAAAACAGAAAGAACATGATCTCATCCCATGCAAACAAATTATATAAATGCAACTTTTATGGTAATATCATGTTTTATTTAATGTATAGCACTATACCTGCATTTTATAAATACTAAATAGTTCTATGCACATCCAAAAGCATATATATTTTTAAGGGCAACAAATGAAAAATTATTAACTTAGACATTATTGATACAGGATGTTGGTTTAATTTCATTAATTTCAGTAGAGCTCAGTTGTAAATATCTTTAGCCACCTATTTTTTGGACTCAAGTCTTTTCAACCTTAAAATGTTTGGTTCTTTGACAATCTGTGTAATATGGTGGTTGTCGTTTTTCCTTTTTTTTTTTTTNCATTAAGTCTATTGTCAGAGCATTTATTATGAGATTCTGGCTTCTTGAAATGAATCCTTTGCCAATCCATTGTACAAAGACCTTAGTACATCTGGGAAAGTAAAGGTAAGTAGCAATAGCTGCCTCTATATGAGCAGAAAAACATGAGGTTGTAGTCCTCAAACAATTTTCCATTAAAAGAATGTAATCCCTCAGTGAATGCTATTTAATTAAAGAAGCGAGAATTAAAAATTGACTCAGTACTCAGATCAGTTCCAGTGCATTTTCAAAACACAGGAATATTTGAAATCAGCTCAGTTTAGACAATATCTCAGTGTTTATAATTATTATGACTATGGGCTGATGATTTGGAGGAAAAAAAAGTGTTTTGGATTAAATATTTACTCACATGCAGATAAGAAGAAGCTCGCTGGGACTTGTCTCCTTTTGTATCTGGAAAACAAACAAACAAACGAAAACCCAAGAAAAACCATCCAACAAAGAAAACACACAATAACAGAAACACATCAACGACAATAAAAACACAAAATGCATGATTCGGCAGACAAGTTGCCCTTGCATACTCACTTAACTTTAATAAAACAGTTTATAATCCTTCCCAGCACCTTAAACGTACATCACAACTCCCATCACTGTAAAATTCACCTTGACACTAAACAAGCAATTGGTTACACATTTCCCTAGTATCATTTGCTGATCGGAATTAAGAGATTGACAGAATAACAAAGAAAATTTTGAATAAAAAATATATATAAAAGCGAACATATTGCAGGAAAAGACAAGATTTAATTATCAAATTACGATATCTAAAATTCATGTCTTAAATTTAACAAGAAATAAATGATTGACTTAATTTTAAGATATCTCTGATATTTTGTTTATAATTAAAAATAATATAGACAAAGAACCTTGGATTAAAAAGAAAAAAAGAATAAAAAAGAATTTTAAATATCCTTCCTGCCCTCATTTTGATACTACCCTTATTAGCACTGAAAGAGCTAGGCTTGATTTGAAACAGAAAATAAAACTTCCTTGTCCTTTGCACAGTCAATAATATAAGATTCCACTGCAGCTTTGACTAGGATTAACTATGACATGTTATTTACTTTCTATAAAAGGTCCTTACACCTGATTTTAGAGACATTAGAGCAAATGAATTCACTTATAGGTTGGAGTTTGTGAGAGCTCCAAGTTGGAAACATTCCCATTACAATCATGTCCAATTCATCAGGACATTTTTATTTTAGTTAAAATAGATTCCTGACAGGCTTCATTTAATAGCAAGTTGAAAAACAGAAGCACAGAGTCAGGAGAGACATTTTCATGGAAGACAGCCCCAGGCATTGTGATTGAAGTCCAGCCACATACCAGAACTTCCTCTATTTTCTCTAAGACTGGGAAAATACATGTTTACACTAATTCTTCTTTTTAAAAGAAAATAGGAATCATGAGTTTTCTCAAAGTCTGATGAGACTTGAATCTGAATGGTGTATCATCAGTCAAAAGAGATGACAATACGTAAGTAACAGCTCTTATCTCCAGCTGAATACTCACAAGTTATGCCCTTGAGGGAGTCTCTGAGCTTCTTAAAGAACAGCTCTCCTGAACCTTTCTGAACACCAAAACCATGTGGGCTTAGCATAGCTATACTCTTCCTCATAATAGTGCCTGGTAATTTTGGATCCATCGAGTGTGTTACCCAGGAGCCACATGGCAGAATATATTATTTTCAGCTCACTAAAAATATTCTGAAGCAGTTTTTTTCTTTTTATAGTCTCCTGGATATGCCACCTCATCTGCTGTTCAAATCAGTGTTTCTCCATGGCATGAGGTATGTAATAATACATTTCTAGGATGTGTGTTGGGCTAGCAAAAGAAATTCATTTGCAGAGGAAAGGGAAAAATGTCACATTAAGTCAATGGTGTATTGCTACTTATAGTGTTAGCAGGTTTGGAAATCTGAAAAGGATGACCAGGGCTGAACTGGTTGGCAAGGACTTCATAATAACAATTCCAGTAATGTTGCTCATCATAGCTACTTGTTACACCATACACTAATTCAATAGGTTTCAGCCTGGGAAGATGCTGAAGAAAATGTTTAGAATTACTGAAATCCTCCCTGAAGGGTTCATATTACCTATTTTTCTCACTAATTGGAACCATTTCCTTGAATAAAGAGAAATTACAATACCATGTACCAAAATTAGTGACCCACTGCAATTACACTATTATACACAGATTGCCCTAAAATAATACTAAATGTGTATTAAAGCAAGGGCTCTGTAGACAAGGGGAAAAAAAGGTGGAAACAGATGCAGAAGGAGGTTAAATTACTTGATCAGGTGCATGTGGTAGGTAATTGTTTTGGTGGAGCTATGCTAACTTTTATCAGCTGGAAGTCTGGTCTAAAAGTGTTTAGAGATTTTATAGTTTTCTTCAATATGTTACTTCTATAATGAACCTACAGCCATTTGTATGTGCATTTTAAAAAAATTAATTGAATTGCTTGGATTTTAAATTTAATTCTTTTTTCTTTTAGTATCCATTGAATGAAGATGTGAATGCTACTGCTTTTCCAAATCCCCTCTATGGTGTAGCAGCAGAAGACATGAAGAAATTATGTAGCTCCTTGAAGACATAAAAATAAAACAGGATCAATAATGATTGTAACTCTTTGCCTAAAGATTTGTTATAAAACCTGGAAGTGGGTCACAATACCGTAGTACTTGCAATATGAATTAATAACTGATCAGAGAATAACTCTTTCATTAAAACAATTACGTTCAGAAAGTAAATTTATAAAAAGAATGGAATCCATACATAAGTAAACCCTAACTATATGTAGTCTGTCATTTCTGTTGGTACAGAAAGAGATTGATAATTATGAGTTCATTTTACATTTTTACAGTTCAAATTCCAGCACATTAATAAAATGTTTAATCACATCCAGATTCTTAAGTTTTGGGAATCATAATTTTATGTCCATTATTTGAGAAATGATGACTTAAATGTTTCTGTAATTTTTCATTAGAAAGGGATTTTAACTGACTCTTAGTGTTCCAAGATGCAGAAGCAAAAGAAGTCTTTGTAAAATTAGAAACATATCAGACTAAATCAAGAGTGGTCATGAATCATGGATTTGAATATCAGCTCAGCATGTGATTCATCTATGTGACATACCAGTATATACACTTATTTTTTAAAAATGTCTTTATTATTAACCGTGATAGTTATATCTGACCAAATTTCCCTCTGGTCAGCTCTACAGTTCTGTAGTGCTGACCACAGAGCTCCTGATAAATTTTCCTTAGTAGTTGACAGAGGGTGGAAACTGGCATGTTCAGGAAACCATATTTTTGCTGAATAGGTTGGCCTCCCACACAGCTGAAACTTATGTCAGCCCATGCCTCCATGAGAAAGATATCAGGGAAGAATTTTGGAGTGCCTTGTGATTTCGATTGTCATCCTATGTGGTACCAGGCATAGCTTGTAACAGTGTTTACACTTTAAATAACCTGACAAAATGTCATCTTCCATAATACACTCGCATTACATGATTGTCATTTTTAGCTGGAAGGCTTAAGTGTTCCTGCTGTGCTTGTGTTTTCTCCCTTACTGTATTTCTACAGCATGCTTAATTTTAAACCCATTGGCAAGTTTTAAAGTTCCTAAACTCCCACAAATTGCATAAAAACAGACATCTGCATTGTAGATGGTATCTCTGTTAATACCTTCATTCAGGGAAAGCTGAATTGCTTGACATTTATTAGACTTTTGAGACTCCAGACAGAAAAGCATACTGATGCCTGCCTTCATTCCATCATGCACAGGGCTTCTTGGTTTGGGTTTGGTGTTTTGTTTTTCTTTCACGTTTTCTTCATAGAATAAACATAACCTATATCCTTCTATATATCTATATATTTTTCTATATATCTATGTATCTTTCTATATATCTATGTATCTTTCTATCTGGGGCCACAGAACTATTTTTTTGACTTAGATTTTTTTGTCTGACTGGCATGTTATTTCATGGGTAGTAGGAGTAACAAGGTGTGATATTTGCCCATCATTCTCCCCATACCTTTCCAGCAACATGCTTATAAGTGCCTCTCTGCTGTATTCACACACACACCTGCCTTAATGCCATCTAATTGAAAGTTACCAAATGTTATTCATTAAGGTTTTAAATAAGGAAATGTGATCACACATGCTGTTTTCTTTCTGAAAAAGATTAGTATGACTGAAACACAGAATTTTCTTATAATAATTGTACCTGTTAGGTTGAGACACAGAGAATACATTTGATCCAGGGAAGCGCCAAGTACCTCCAGCTCCTGAACTCTGATATTTTGATAAATTTGTGTGAGGTGATTGATCTCCACATTATAAACAGGCATTGAACATTCCTACATGGTCAAGCCCATGTACTCAAATTCTCATTTATTCTGCCATAGACTAGCACTGCTTGCAGAATTTCATTAAACACAAAAATGTTATGCTATAGTTCTTAAATCTCCATTTAGAGTGTCATGCTATGTGTATCTGTAAAAAATTACAGTAGTGAAAAGGATAAAATTGACAATGGTAGAATTTTATCACATTCTCCCTTATGAAACAAAACGTATTTATTTTACTGTTTATGATAGTCATATTTTCATGTCCCAAATAAAAGTAGATGATTATAAAGAATTATTGTAAAAGAACTCAGGGAACATCATATTACTCATCAGTAATTATCTCCTGAGAGAACTGTGACTCTTCTGGATAATCTCTGAAACAAGGTAAGCCTTTCACCAAAATAATTTTCAATTTTTATAATTGACAGAATGTTCACAAAGAAAGTGCTGAAATTCAGCCTTTTAATTTTCCTGAATTTCAATGATTTTTTTCCTTTCTTATTTCATGAAGAATAACAGATTTAATTATATTCAAAATATAGTTATTGTTTCAGCTGACTAACAGCCCCAGACTGAAACGTTTAAGACAAAAATTTTAGTTTTTATTTAATTTTTTGAAATCTTTCAATACTTAAAAGCAAATTCATAGAATTCATATTCTCAGTCATCCTTTCCACAGTTTCAATTTCAAAATCTAAAGAACAAATCTAAAGTAAATATACAGGAAAAAAAAAAGTTGAACATTTTCTACATAGATTTCTTTTTCCAATTTATAATATCCCCTGACTAAATACCCTCTGTAAGCTTATGTTGCTATAATCACAGACTTTATGTAATAAAAATGATTTGTTTCCAAGTGACCTGTTGTCTGGGAATAAATTAGAAGATGGATATTCTATACAGACAATGAATACTATACTTAGTCTAATTAAAACATGTTTATAATCAACGATCCAAGGTAACAGCAAAAATAAACTACAAGACAAACTTTTACCAAAACTCAGCACCACTGTCAGTGTGGTCTATATGGTCTTCTCAGAGTTGTTTTGCTTCTGAGGTCTCATAAGCATAAAGAATACAAGCATCCAATCTCTTGGACTTGGCCAATCTTCATTTCAATCCAAGATATATTTGTGGTACATATCAACAATCATGTTTCACACACAGATGGACAGATCTTGTCTTAGAAAGGTTCACTGTATCTGCAGCTTGTTCCAATACTTGCCTCGACACCTGCCACTGCCTACGGCTTTGTAGTTTTGGAAGGGCTGTTGAAGGGGAGCAGGATCTTACCTTCTGTTTGCAAAACCTGAAGTACATCATGTGGCTGCGTACCTTTCTCCTTGCCAATACTGCAGGGCTCAAGCCTTGTTCAGAGCTCCCCTTTGGGTCTGGTGGTTGCACTGGTGCAGCTGTACCTGTGTCTGGCATGGTTGCCCCGTGCCCCAATGTTTCCTGCTTCTGCTGGTCATTGCAGTGGCTATGCCCATGGATGTAGTCCACATGTTTGCTGATGGTGACTTTCTCTCATCCTTGCCCTGTTTCCCCTGCAGCAGCCTGATGACTATGCAAGGATAAAACTGATCAACCACATGATCTAATTTTGAAGTTGTTATGGTTTTTATCTAGAGGATGGGTTAGATGGCATCCAGTTGTTTTCAACCTAAACATACTTGTAGTCCTACATTTCCATGGTGTTGGTGGCATCCAGTTCCTCCTTGACATCATTATCCTCATTAAGCTGTCTCCAGCCTGCGCCATGCATATGTCCTCTGAGATCATACTGAAGCCAAAGTTGTCCTCAGCTCCCCAACTACAGTTCCTTCATTATTTGCTCAGCTGTGGCTGAGGCCTCAGGCACAGCTTTTGACTTTTTCATTACCAGTTTCTGTATCTCACACAGCTGGAGATAGGCTCTTGGATTACTTAGAGCTTTGATCTGATCTGCTGCATCTTAATCAGACATGTCGCCGTATATAAACACTGAAGCTACAAAAAATGTCCATGTTTTGTAGCCATCAAGTTGGCAGGGGTTAAATTAATCTTGTCCTCAAGTAGATGCCTACCCTAGAATGCAGTACACTGAATTCTAGCAGCTCCTAATTCTTTCTGTTGCCTGTAAAGACAGTCTAGACAATATGTCTGCAATGGAGATGTTCAGATTTCATAATATGAATCCCATTCATACTGTTTTAATTAACTCCAAATTTCATTAATGTATGTATGTAACAGGAAGATTTTCACTGGATAATCTTCCTTACGAGTGTGCACAGAAATGTTATCTAATATACAATCATTTTCCAAACCTCTCTGTTTGTATCAATTTGATAGAGCTTAATAAATAGATATAACTTGCAGTAATGCATCTGTCAAAAACCAACATCTTCCGTTTTTCATTTTCAATTTGTGTGTGGGAAGAGAAGGAGAAGGGGTGGGAAGAATTCATATGAGAACAAAAATGAAAGTTCCTAAGAACCTAAGCAGGAAAATCTACTGTGGGCTGTATTGCTCCATGTAGATTACAGCACGTGAGAACTCTGGCACCTGCCATGGAACAGTATTCCTCCTCTGCTGGGAATTTAAAGACAGTAATTTATTCTCCAAGGTACCAGTCAGTCACTAAGGCTTGTGAACAGGAAATTGTTCACTTGTGTGAGGATGAAGTACTAAGTGCAGAAAAGGAAGGAAATACAATTCTAAGAGCATGTACAGTAACATCAGTCTAAACTGTTCCTAAAGTGTTACCACTTCATCAGCTGTGGCTCTTGTATTGTAGCCCCTTTTTATTTGAAAGCAGGGATGCAGCTGACCAGAAGGGTGGCCATGATGTGCGTGTTCCAGCAGCAGCCATCCACAGAACTTCACAAATGTCAGGCAAGTTAATATTCATATCTGGATTTGAATTTACTATCTGCAGCTATAATCATTCTTAGGGATATATTTCATGCTCAAAAAAAAAAAAAAAAAAAAAGAAAAGAGGCTTAAAAACAAGAGGTGCACTTTTCTACAGGATATTTGTACATGACAACTAAGATATGATAAGCTCTAGAGCATATTAATCTTGGTGGGCTTGCATCTTACTTCTAGTACAATACTCAAGGTGCATCTTAGAGGGGGACAGGGAAATAGATCACAACATAACCTTAAACACACCAAGAATTCACAGCATGTTTACTGGTTTATTATAAAACCATATTTTTTGCCCTCATCTTAATACAGCCAAAATGCAATATAGTGTTCAGCCTAGATACAGGAACATAAAACCTGACTTGGTGTTCAGGTGGTGAAAATTTGGTGTAGGAGGTAAACTAGAGTACTTTGTGATGTGACAATGAATTTCTTTCAGTCCTCTGGCCCTCCATGGATCACAAGCTAAAATACATCTCCCAACATTGATTCCAACTACTAGAAGGAATTTTCCATTCTGATAGTTCAATGAATTTTTAAAGATTTACCCTTTCTTTTTACCATTTCTTCATAAAAGGAGTTAATTTTTAATTTTATAATTTATTTATGAACAATGCCAAATGATTATGCTTTGGAGAAGAGCTGGTCAAGTTCAGGGAAATATTTTGGCAACAAGATAAGCCAGAAAAAGTTATCAGCTGCAGGGGAGGGTGAATATTCTACTTTTCTAATGAAAATGTGAGCCTCTGAAGCAAGTCAGCAAGGCACACTCAACTGGGTTAAATGGGTTTAACAGGGAGAAATGAGCACAAATTATTCATGGGAATTCTTTAATCTTCTGTGTAATTATGTGATCATTCTCAGAACAAAGACTTTGGTTGCTCATAACAGGAGGAAAAAGTCAGTTCACACTCAGCACAATGATTAGCATAGAGCTATGGAGAACAAAATAACACTGATAATCTAGTGCTTTAATTTTTTCTGCATATTTTGAAAGTTTGGGATGCTAAGCCTAAATAATTTAGAGGTAATAATAAGTTTTTCTTTCTTAAAAGAAAGCTGTTTTCATTTTGTTCTTTATCTTAGTCTTTAATTTTGAGGCCTACTTCTTCAAGTGACTAATTTTCCTTTTTCTCAACCACTTTATTCAGGTCATAAAACAGTAACATTCTGTGACGAGCATTTTGCAATACATATGGTATGTGAATTTGTAAAGCTTTAGTCAACGTTATTATGGTTTTGATATCCAAAGCTTAGAATACAACTGAGCACCAACATACAGCTATGTCAGAAATATGCTATGTCAAGAGCATTAGCATTAGTAATCTGTTTGGTATTCTCATGGACATGCTGGCCAGAAGGGGACATTAATAAGCACTATATTACAATTGGTCTCCAATGCAACTGTGTATTATGGCTACTTTAGTAGTCAAAGTATTCAGTATGAGTCATGTGAAGTGTTGTCGTGGAATTAATAATGATTTGCATCTTTTTGTAAAAAGGGTCTGTATTCATTGTAACAACGTAATTATTCATGTAATAAATTGAAGGGGTAAGTAGGACTCTCAGGGTTATGCGCTGCCTTGAGCTTATGTGCAAAATTCCTACTGACACAAAGCCAATCAAAAGGATAAAAGAATATACTCCTAGGAGTATACTCCTAGATATGTACTCCTATACAAATTTAGAATATCCAGAAGATAAGGATTAAATTACTTTGCAGTTCCTGTTTAGCTGTCTTAGGCTGCAGGAGGTTTCTCTGAACACCCCTGAGAAAATGCAATGGCCAAAGGATGCTGAAGCTGAAAGTTCTGGTAACATATGCAACTTCCTTTGCATGTGTTAACCAATCAAGGCATTCTAAGAAGTATTGTTTCTGCAGTTTAGCAACACATTAAATGCTTCTTTAAATTACTCTAAAGTCTGCCTTATATACTAACTCTGTGAACCTTCTCTTGAGGATCGGTTTCTTACAGTCAAAAGGTTTGAAGGGAACCATTGAAAAGAACATTTGGATTCAGTCTCAGTTTATTTTCCTGTTTGTATGACTGCGTTTAAATTTTCTACTAAGAAGTAGACACAACTCTTCCAGTTCAACAAAACTGTCTTCAATTATGTATAGGGTAGAATGATGAGAAGCAAGTGAGAGAATTAACATTAGTAAATATTCAACATATTAGGTATCCAGGAATAGAAATATTTTCATATTTCTATTCTGTTAATGACCCATTTCCTACTTAGAGATAAAAATCAGAGTAAGCTAACATACTCCTTCTCTAAGTTCACTGCAAATAATCCTAAGAAAATTCTTCAGGCATTTGCCTGAAAAAAAGAAGAAAAAAAAAAAAACGACCAAAACTTTTGTTTTGCAATACCAGTGGGAATTCTAGAAAAAATCACCAAGAGAAGTAATTTCACAAAATGTTGCCTATAAGTAGACGTGTGGGCTCATGCCTTACATTTAGTTTGTCATCCCCCTATAAATAGCAATTAAACTCACCACCTCATACGCTCCTGAAAAGCTCTCTGGAAATGAAAGTGAAATGTAAGTGCATACCCAGTGCATACCATACACAGATCTCAGGTTGTTGTACAGTTTTTTATCTCAAATGAAAAGAGATAAAATCACAGAACCATAGAATGGTTTGGTTTGATAGGGACCTTTAAAGGCCGTCTATTCCAAACCCGCTGTAAGGAGCAGGGACAACTAAATCTTGTTGCTCGGAGCTCCATCCAGGCTGGCCTTGAATATTTCCAAGGTTGGGGTATTGCCCATCCCTCTGGACAACCTGTGCCAGTGTTTTCCCACCTTGATTATAAGCTCCTTTACATACTGAGCAGCTCAAAAAGGTCTCCACAGAGCCTTCTATTCTCTAGGCTGAAGAACCCCAACTCTCAGCTCTTTTCGTAGGAGAGGTATTACACCCCTCTGATCATTTTTGTGGCACTCCTCTGGACCCTCTCCAGCAAGTCCATGTCTTTCCTGTGCTGAGCACTCTGCAAATATGATTATTTAGAGTCTTACAAGAGAAAATACGAAATCTCTGACTGAAGAGGTTGCACAGATAGCTTTGATTTCTTTTACCATGGAACTGATTAATCACACATACTTTTTATTTAAAACTAAGATAAGCTTGCATGATATACTTTAAACTGACACAAATTATTCATGCATCCATATACAAACACACATGGTAGCTGCCATGAGGAAGGCAAGCAAAACATGAACCTCTGCATCTTCAGAGAACAGTCCGTGCTTTTGGGTGAACTTTTCTTGTGCCAATGGGCTCTTTATTTCAGCTTTCAATCTTTCCATCTTTTTCAGCTTTTCAATCTTTATACATGCCTTTTTATCCTCTTTCTTATATTCTCTCACCAGTCATTCAACCTTTCACTTATTCTCTTTTCCGCATGAAAGGGAAATGCAGTTTTGATCAAATAGGAAACTTGTTTCAATCATGCTGGTTAAGTTACACTTGCCCTCTATACTGTCTCTAACTTATACATTGCATTGCAAATTCCTCAGGTACTACTACCTTGATTATCATGAATAACATGACCTGGTTTTCAAGAGCTTCATTTGCCTATAAATCTTATTGAGGTCAATGGGAACTGCAGTCCTGGGACCTTAAGAAATTCCAGACACATTAAAAAACTCTTATTTAATAGCCAAAATATGGATTGAAATGCTTAACTTGAGGGATCTTAATTCCAGTGTTTTAGGTAATTTGCTTTATCTTTGTTTCACTGTCATTGCTCATGCAACAGACTTGCATCATTAGACCAAATAATTTTCAGATAGTTCCAAGCTGTGGTGTAAGATCTGTACCTAAATCATACCATCACAGACATTTGAATCATTGCTGATTTCCTCCATCACGCTATGCTACCTGGTGTGGTAAGTGCTGTGCCCTGCCTGTTCTTTGCATGAATACTCCCCTGGGAAGGAATGCAAGGTACATGGTGGAGAGGGACAGTTCATTGCACACAAATAATGCTCTTCCAAATGATACACAAAAAAGTAACCATATAAAAATAAGACAGACAAGTTTGGTGTTGAATTTTTGTTGTTTTTTGCAACATTGAATTTTTGTTGTATGATTTTGCAATAAGAGCGATATACTTACTTTTCTCATTTAAGTGGCCTGGTTCTGGAGCTCCTCTACCCCTTTGATTACCTACTGGTTACTCTAGAATTTTGCACCAGCACAGAGACTGCCCCAGTTGCCTCTAAAACAGCCATGCTTAGATAACAGGATTGGACATAACTTTTAATTTTTCTAGTCAGAGAAAATCTTAGGCTTCAATGTCACTGTCGTGGTTTGACACTGGCCAAACACCAGGCACCCAGGAAAGCTGCTCGCTCACCCTCCCCTGCCTCAACTGGACAGAGGAGAGAGAAAAATTTAATGAAGGCTTCATGAGTTGAGATAAGGACTGGGAAAAAACACTCCAAGGGCAAAACAGGCTCAACTTAAAGGTACAAAGTGAATTTATTGCTAACAGAATTGGAGGAGGATAATGAGAAGTAAAATAAGGCGTTAAAACACCTTTTCTTTCCCCGACCCTCCCTCCTTCCCACCAACAGCACGGGGAGACAAAGGGGTGAGGTTTTGGTCAGTTCATCACTCGAGGTTTTCTTTCACTGCTCAGGGAAAGAAGTCCTTCCCCTGTGAGACCGTGGGATTTCTTCCCACAGGAGACAGATCTCTGCGAACTTCTTCTACTCTCATGAGCAGCAGCCCTCCCAAAACTGCTGCAACATGAGTCCCTCCCACGGGCAGACAGTCCTCCCAAAACTGCTGTGACATGGGTCTCTCTTCCCACGGGGTGCAGTCCTCCAAGGACAGGGTGCTCCAGTCTGGAAACCGGGCCCCCTCTCTCCCCCGGGTCTCCCATAGGATCACAGCCTCCCCCTCCAGACATCCACCTGCTCCGGCATGGGCACCTCCCCCACGCCCTGCGGGCGGATCTCTGCATCCCCCGTGGATCCCCAGGGGCTGCGGGTGGATCTCTGCATCCCCCGTGGATCCCCAGGGGCTGCGGGTGGATCTCTCCATCCCCCGGGGATCCCCACGGGCTGCGGGTGGATCTCTGCATCCCCTGTGGATCCCCACGGGCTGCGGGTGGATCTCTGCATCCCCCGGGGATCCCCAGGGGCTGTGGGTGGATCTCTGCATCCATCCCCTGTGGATCCCCAGGGGCTGCAGGGGCACAGCTCCCTCACCATGGTCTCACCACGGCCTGCAGAGGAATCTCAGCTCCGGCGCCTGGAGCACCTCCTGCCTCTCCTTCTGCACTGACCTTGGTGTCTCCATGTTGTTTCCCTCTTCCCTGGCTAGGAAAAAACTGTGCCCTCTTTGTTTTGATTTTCTGCTTAAATCAGTCATCCCAGAGGCATTATCAACCTCTCTCATTGGCCCAGTTTTGGCCAGCAGCATGTCCATCTTCATGTCCAGCAGAGCCAGGAATTGGCTCTGCTGGACACGGTGGAAGCTTCCAGCAGCTTCTCACAGAAGCCACCTCTGTGGCCCCTTGCTACCAAAAATCAGGCCATGCAAAACCAACACAGTCACCGCAATCACGTTTGAACACTTTGAGTGCTACTGAAAGACCCGGATACCATCAGCAGTATGGGTTGTTCACTTCGGAGTTGTAGGGGGTTAGGTTTTCTTTTTTTT
>WEKY01053687.1:7802-23638 GCA_013390045.1 Picathartes gymnocephalus
AGAGAAGGGGCTATATGGGAGGGAAAGGATTAAGAGCATATGGCATACTTGAAATATATCCACAGCATTTTAAAAGGTGAAAATAAGAGCTTTTAAGAGATACATTTTGGGGCCTGAAAGGAGAATTGATACAGAGAGCTAACCTGGCTTGATTTTAGGGGATATATCTAAAAAGCCTAATCATTGATAATTCACAATTTGTGAGCCTGGTGGGATTTCATGCAGAGCACTAGCATCACTAAGGTAATTGGTGCTATTGAAACAACACTGGCTCAGCAGCATGCTGCTTTCTTCCTCGCCTCTGGGCACAGGAAGGATCAATATTTGTTAGGATTGCTTCTTGTTCCAACAATGTAAGATTTACAATACTTGCTAGGATTCTCACTTTGTCTTCACACAACTCATCAGTGGAACCCAATTACTAACCTCAGACAAACAACATTAACATGAGCCTCTATGCTTCTTTATTGCCCTTCATCCAAGTCTCATTTCAGGGTCTTCAGGCAGTGCCACTATAACAGATACTACACTTTAAAGTGTGCTCCAAGGAATAAATTTTCAGTCTTTCATTACTCGTACCTTGATTTACTTCATATCATCTTGCCGCTATAGACAAAGATAACACACTGTAAATTACAGCCATCCTGTCTTGTAGTTTCAGAGGTAGGGGGAAGGCAGGGAGTGATGCTTTTGCACTACAATTAGCACTGGGCACCAGAGCTTCACTGCTATCATCACTAGTGACTGAAACTTGTTTTATCAGAGATGCAAAGCCATTATTTCATATAAACTCATTTCCTAAATTGCTTTATATTTATTTCACGCTCTGATAAATGAGAAACTCTACGGTGAGAGAAAAATACATATTTTTATATTGTTTATTGCATTAACTTAGGATATATAATCTCATTTAACTTTACTCATGGGGCTATTTCTGCAAATTTTTCAGTCCTGATGTCTTAATAACACAGTGGCCTCTGATAGTTTGCTGTTCATTATGTTCTACTTCAAGCTCAATACACAAAAGCAAACCCCAAATCTGGATAATTCTGTTTCAAATGTTTCAACTATTAGTGCATAGTCGGCAATAGAAGGCTTGGAAAACAGTCACTGGAAAAATTCCTTCGAGTTAGCTGTTGCAGTACCCCCTTATTTGTCCTACAATTTCCTCCATCCTCCATCCTATTCCAGTGGCTGATAACTAAGAACATTAGTTTTATGCGACTTGTCAAGCTCAAATGAAAAGAGAGCTAACTTTAATGACACTGCAATTAATCGCCCCAATAGACAGACAGCTAAAAGACAAGATATTGACTTCATTAAGGATAATGTATTATGTCATTAAGTTGGTAGGGTCACCTTGTGTATCATATATGCTTGCTAATATATTGGCATTTTCCTCAAATAAGATAAATTCAGATATGAGTGATAAAGCTGATTAGAAAATGTTTAATCTAAAGAGGCTAGTTTCCTTATATTCCACTTTGCAGCCCCAGGTATAAGTGGAATAGTGAAAACCCATTACAGATCCAGGTTTACCTCAAATAACAAGTCCTACCAATTTACAACCTTTCTGGTTTTGTTTTTGGGGTGAGATTTTTTTGTGTGTCTTTTTTCCTACCCTTGAGCTCAGGTATTATTTGTGCAGATTGCATTTCAGATTTGTTTTTAAATGTACAATTGTCTGCAGTACATTTAGGTTAAAATGACCACTGCATACTAAATTAGTACTTGTGCATGAAGGCTTAACCCTTTATGAGTCAGGAGCTAAAAATGAGTTTAATTTGAGAGATGTACTACAATAATTAAATATTATAAAACTGATCATTCCCTCTGATTAAGAAATTCTTCTTTTTAACCCCATCTAAAGGCAGTTTTGTTGGGGGGAAATAATATTGGGGTTTTTAAATGACTATCATAGAGTATTTGAAAAGATACATCTGAAAGCAATTTGTGCCACTTAACACTACACAAATAAAATATATTCACTGCCTTCCTACTCATTTCCATAAGATGCGCTAGGTAGGAATGCTTCTCTCACCAGTACTGCTTTCTCAGGTTTTCAAGTAAACAGAGAGCTGTTCATTTCATTACACTAGTGACTATCTGCATATTGCAATTTTGTAAATTACTTAATAATATAATTAAACCTAATGCTCTAGTAGAAAACTGTTTTATACATGTGGTCTGCTCATTCCACTAACTGCTTCAATAAAGTGAAAAAAAAAAATAAGCAGGGCGCTGTTTATTTTAGAACTTTGTGACTACAAGATTTTGCTATTCTGTTTAGATTTACATTTAGCAAAGACTTCTCAGATGCCAGACTTATTTATTCAGATCTGACCTAACACTCCATCTAAATCTTTTATAATCTTATTTACTATCACACTTGAATGATTTTTTTAAAATAAATTTTATACTATGCATAAGACTGGGGTAAAGAAATCCACAGATTTGCTTTATTCACTGAGCAGCAAAGTGGTATTTTAAAGGGAACATGATTGTTTGCCTGTTGCTATTAATCTATTTCAGCAGTTCCTCAAGAAAAAAATTATGCTTTGGAGGAGAACAGTCTGTTAATGATCAGTTTGACTCAACACTACTATAGGCAACACACACAACCACCTTGAAAAGAACAAACACTAATTAGCATCGCCTGCAATTCCTGTTTCCAAACCATACTTTTTAACCTGTACACCCAATCTTTTCCAATATTTCCATTAAGGCTGTCAAAAGCAGAAGTTTGGGAACCTTTGCTTGTGACCTTGGCATTTCTTCTCAGGCTTAACGTATTGGCATTTTTTCCTCTGACTGCATCGCTTCTCATTTGTCATGATTATTGTTGAATTTTTCAACTGTCATTCCCGAACGTAAATCAATGGTTGTCGACTTCCCCTTTGTCATATCTGCACTGCCAACAGCCTTTCCCTTCTAAATGAGGCTTCCTCCCTTTCCATCCATTAAAAAAGGCCTGTCTTTTGGAGAAGTCAATCCTTTGTTAGGTCACTCCATTTATCATTCTTCCAATCAGTACCTGACATACTTATTCAGCCAGGTCTTCAACCACACAATCATTGTTCATTTTGGGAGTGGGGGGAGAAGGAGAGAGAGAGAGAGAGAGAGAGAGAGAAGGGGGTATTTTATTTATGCATGGTGTTTTTTGCCATTCATCTTGACCAGTTTTATATTTTTCAATGCCCTTGTATCTTTAGGGGTCCTTACTTGCTTGAAGGAAATACCAAATTCAGTAACACCCCACAGCTACAGGGAGAAGGGGAGAGAGAATGCCAAGAAAATATCTGGCAGTATTAAGAATAAGAGAAACTAGATGAGTAACATAATAAATTCAGTTTTGTTACAAAGGGGGTCTAAAGGAAAAAAAACCACTTCTATGTTAAAAAATCCCCAAACACCTGGAACAGATATAGTAATGGATTACATGACCTTTTTTGACAAGGTTTAAGACTTATAAAATTATATTACATAAAAACAGTATCTAAGCAGAATATTGGTTCATAGTGAGTTACAGAAGCCTTCAGGACATGACTTGTTCAATAAAGAAAAGGAAGTTAGTATCTGTTATTTATGCAGCTACAGTCATGTTTGGTTGAGCAAACTCCCAGAGTTTGATAACCTCCACTAATATTTCAGACCTTAAAATGATGTTACGGAGGTGCTTCTATCATTACTGGATATCAGGTAGAAATGCCTGAAGTTTGTAAGAGCTACTGACAAAAGCAACTAGCTTTTCCTCCATACTATCTTCTTCTTATTGTTTCCTGTCCCAGGCTAGAGATGGGTCAGTATCCAACACTAGTCAGGTACACCTGCCTCCAGCTCTTTAGGGGGATGACAAGAGAGGAAATCTCTATACCAAATTTCTGATATCCTTCACTGCAGTACACTAGTCCAGAAGTTGTATTCCAAAACTGCTTCAATTATTAAAGCACTGCCCCATGTCAGGTGTACATCCAGCCCTTCCCTACCAAATAACACTAATGGGGAAAGAGTGCATTGTTTTAATGCGAGGGCAATTTCTCCCAGAAATTAAAATGGAAAGATGCAACCTCCTACCACTGTTCCTTCTCAGCATGACAGAATGCTTTCATACCAGCTCACATAGCTAAATTTGACGAAAACCCTAAGCAGGAATAATTATCAAGAGACCACAGGCTGGAGAATCCTAGACTGCACATACAACTGATATAGGTTCAAGCATTGTGCAGACCTCATTTCATTAACGTTTGTTAACCTCATCCTTTACACCAGCTAGAAATACACAATTTAGGTATATCTTCTCTCATACTTAATAAAACAAAGGAAGTATTCTAATACATGAGAATTCTAATAGGTGAAAAGATAAATTTGGACAAACTAAGCAGTAGCTACTCTGTTCTAAGAGCTAACAAAATGGAAAGAGATCTGCTGAAAAACCTTCAAAATTCTGCTGCCTTCTAGATTACCATAAGCAGGACTTTTCTTGATAGTGTCTGGCTCCCTACCAAAACCATAAAAGACACAAAAACCAAGTTAACATCTATATTTCTGCAATATCACATGCTGCTGTTTTCTGCATGTTTTCTCTAAAAAGACTGATATATTTAATCCCCATAATAATGACACACACACACACACATATATATACACATGAATATATATAACTGGACACCAAAAGTAAAATACATATAAACTTTGGAAGTGAGAGAAAAGAGGTCTTTGAGATGCATGATTTAAATTCCTTGATGTGTCACATACCTTAATTTGACCTGGAGTCATTCAAACAGAAGTTCAGTCTTCCATTTTCTATTTGCAAGCAATGACATACCCCATAGGGTATTATGGAAACAAATTTTTCAAAATTATTTTGATGAAATTCACATGGCAATCTTGGGCAGGCAGATCAGCAGTCTTAAAGCATAATGAAATGCAAGATCAGGGAATTTTCAACGCTAGAAAATTGATTCCTTACTTGCTAGGAGTTACCTATTCCAAGGTGTAAGTTTTACTCTCTCAATGGAATTTATAAGAAAGAATTTTGCCTAGAAATAAGAAATATTCTCACACAAGATAACAACAAATATGCAACATTTCTATCAAAATTATGTACATCATCACCTCTCAGAGTCCAGTTTACCACCAATTTCTGCATTCAAGTCTTTTAGGTGAACACATATAAGTAGCTGAGTACTTCAGGATATGCTGCTTAATAATACTCTAACTCCATATAAAACCAGCATTATGAGACAAATGAGATCCCTTTTGGGCTTGAGGTATTTAATTAGAAAAGATATTCCAGCATTTCCTCTCCTTTCTTTTAGGCCCCACATGTTCATAGGATTGACCTTGCTGCAGAGAGGCAAAAGTGACTTCCACGCTGCTGTATATTAAAACTTTACAAGGAGAATCATCCAACCATAGAATCATTTGGGTTGGAGAAGACCTCTAAGATCGTTGATCAATGGTTGGGCACTGGAACAAGTCATGGCCATGGCACCAAGCCTGACAGAGTTCAGGTATTTGGACAATGCTCTCAGGCACACAGTGGGATTTTTGGGGCTATCCTGTGTCAGGGCCAAGAGTAGGACTCGATGATGCTTTTGAGTCCCTTCCAACTCAGCATATTCTGTGAATATTCAAAGCCAATTTCCAAGTTACCAAAATACAGCCATCTAAATGCTAACATTTAGATTTCTCATTAAGTCCTTTTGATTATACCATTAACTGTTAGCATTATATATGGTGCTCCAAATTTGAGATGAGAACTAATTTGATTTATTATTCTTTTCATTCCCCTTATACCTTGCTTAGTAAGACATTTTATTCAGGTACTTCTGAGGTAACAAAGGGAAATGCTCTACTACTATATGTCATAGAAGCTTTATTTATTTATTTAAGCTGTATATGGTAAAGGGTCATTTTCTTGTGGAAAGAATAAAATACAGCTGATACTGTTGTAAATCATATCATGTAATCCCATTCTTGTCCAAGCAATGGATTTACAGATAACAGCAGCAATCTTCCTAAAGTGTAAAAAATCAGTGACCCTTCTGGTACCACAAAGCAACACAAAGAGGTGTTATTTGCAAACCAAAAGAGCTATTAATACAGAAAAACACTCTATTGCAAGCAACAGAACAGATTTTTTGCATGTCTAAGGAGTAAGGAAAAACAAGCAAAGGTTACAGTTCTAGGTCTAACATCACAGGTTTATGCCTAGCAAATCAAGCATTTTTATTGCATTCATTCCCTGCTAGTTAGGACTTTTACCAACTAATGAAGGGAAGAAATAAAGTATCTCACTTGGCCAACAAACAGTGCCGTTCAAACACCAAAGGAGTGTTGTGGGAGTTTTTTTGTTTTGTTTTGTTTGTTTTCTTTCTCATTTTGTCCAAGTGGAGAGTTTTAGCGTTCATGCATTTGTTTAGACTATACATATGCATTGAAATGTACTCGTATGTACTGGCAACAGACATGATAAGAAAATTGCCTGGATTAAAAAAAAACAACAATCTGTAACATAATCACCCATTTAGAAGCTCATAAAATATCTACATATAAAAGGTATGGATTACTGCAATTTCCTCATTTATTTAGTTTTGTAATTTTACATTAGATGCTAATGAGAGAAAAGAGAAGTGAACATTTTTATTTGATTTTTTCATTATGTATTTTGAAATTGCACCCATAAAGAAAGAAAATGCCCTTTCCTTTAGGTCCAGCATGGAGAATCCTTAAAAGCTGAGCCACCATTTATCCCCCAAAGCAAATACATTCAACAGTTAATACAGAAAAGATAGTAATGAACATGTTGATTCTTAAATGCAAACAATGCTGTCTTTCAATACAGTATTTTAAAGTATGTTTAAATGCCTAGCAACACTCCAGATTTTTCCATTGGGCTAATATATTCTCAAATTTCTACTGTTGTTTCAACAAAGGACTAGTAACATAATGCTTATAACATTTTAACTGGGGGCCTTCTGCTTCAGGGTGCAAGAAATTTTCAGACACATGATATTCAATGAAAGAAGCAAGTATGCTATGGGAGTAACCAATTATATGGGGGTTTAATCTGTGTATTATGATCATGACATAATTGTTTTCCATTAATTAGATAATATTGTCTAGATAGAAAATTAATTCCCCCATTCAAGACAGTACAACAGAAATAAAAGATTATATGAACAGACATATTAAAAAGTCCAGATTTGAATTAGACTGTTATTTTAAATGACATTTGACTCAAATGCTAGAAGTGCTTTTGATCTGAAACTATGACCTTTGTTTCCTTTTCTGTTTCACAAGAGAACTGCTAACTTGCATTTTATTTCCAAACAGCCTTAGTAGCAATCAGAACAAGTTCTGTGAAGCTACACCCAGAAACTTAATTGCATTTTATAACTTCTGTCACAATTATAAACTGAGTCAAATCCTGAAAAGTACTGAAATCTACCTAACAATATTTCCTTGCAGCTTCCATTTCACTCAGGATGTTTTAACTTGTGGTCCAGAACTTCTTTAACATGCAATTTGAATACCAGTGCATGAGCTGTACTTTGTTTTTTACTTGCATTTTTCTACTGGACATTATTTCTTCTGTTACATTAAAGCAACCCACTGAAAATTATAGTATGGACTGTGTTTCTAATGCCTTTCTCATACAGCAGCTATGAAGCACAGTGCCTCTTAATGACTCATCCTATACCAAATATATATAAAATTTACATAAAATTTAAAAAAATTTTTATATTTTACTCTTTTCCCCATTTCTCCTTAAAAGATATTTGTAGCAGATTATAACAGGAAACTGTATTTCAAAATTACTGATTTTATTTTTAAAACCTGTACTGACAGTTATTCAGGGGGTTTTTTCTACAACCTTTAAAATATAAATAAAGTTCCCAGATTTGTGGAAAACCTTTAAAATCTATGAGTGCTGCAATTTGTGTGGCACTACATTAGAACCAGGTATAAATCGTAGTGATGTATAGCCAAATGAATCTCAACATTTAGAAAACTTCAAGGAAAAACTGTTTGGTTAGGTTGATAATCAGATTTATAAGGCCATACCTTACAAATGGCTGAAAAGAGACCTCTGAGACAATTAGTTTTGGTTGAAAGACAAAGTTCTTCCAATGCTTACAGGGACAAAGCTGCTTCTGTAACAAAACCATTTCTGCCTCTTAGACAAGCAATGGGCAAGTACAGTTACACAAGAGGGAAGTGAAGGGAAGGTCAAAGGGCTATGTGGTACATTTTAAAATGCCAGAAATAGATGCTGATCATCTTGTATTTCTTTTTCAAAAAAGCCTCTAATCAGTTCTAAATTTCTTAGACAGTTTGCTTTCTTGCTGCACCTAGAAATGTGTCATTTGTCTATTAAAAAACATAACAGCTCACCACCCCTCCTCACTGGCTTTCATTGGCCTCTCTTTTTTTCCCATTTAATGTCTCTAACTTCATGCCATGTTCTTTTCCTCTTTCAGCACGGCTGAGCAAGGCTGACAGGCGGATTCCTTTGCTTTTCAGGGTATTAAAGCCACTTTCCCGCTCTGACAGCCTGTTCTACTCTGCCACCTTATAGCTCTGGCTTCACACTTCTCTGGGCAGCCACTGCTTCTTGACAGACCACTGTCACTTCCCATCATCCTCTCTGTATATCCTGTTCTCTCCCCCTCAGCACGCATCCCGACTTTCCAACCAATGCAATTATTTTTTTTGACAAGCCATCCATCAGCTTTAACTTTAAAAGCACTTTCCGCTGATATCCATTGTTAAATCCCTTGCTTTTTATGGAGCTTGCATGAGAGAATATGATATCAGACATTCAAACTACCAAACCATGTAAATTTACTTTGTTCTCAGCTATGTTTCCAATTTCACGTCCAATTTTTCGGTACATTATGCGTAGTTGTTGTGCTTAATATGATGTTGTCAAATCCCATTAAAGTTCACTGCATTGCACGGCTTTAAAAACAGGTTACAATTTGCATTCTATAAAGAAAGGAAGGAGTGCAGTCTGAAGTCAAGCTGAATCTTATTAAAATTATCTGTTCAATTGTTACATTTGTAGATGGAGTAATTTTGAGGCATTAGCTGAGACACATATGAAAATGTCAGTGTGCCAACTAATGACAATGAAAGCAAAAGGAATATATCTGTGAAACTCAATAAAGCTCCTTTGCTGGTGACATAAATTTGATGATAATCCGAGGAAATGAATAAGGGACCATCCAGTTTGAATAGGAATTACCTTTTCTATTAAATCACTTTGCTGTATTTCCACTTGGCCTACATCTTGGTCCTATGCCACAATGAGTCTCTCTCAGTGGACTTAAAAAAAAAAATCCCCAGAGGACTAACATTCTCTGGAGGAGTATCTTTAGTGTAAGCTTCATAACCAATTTCAGACAAACACTTAAAAACCAAGGCAAGAATTAGCCTCCCCTCGCCACTTTATGCATAAAAGTGCAGATGAAATTATTTGCTAATGTACTATACGCAGACATGTCCAGTGACCACCACCACTGGGCTCTCCATGCAGGACCTTATGCACAAAAGCTTGCATTCTTAAATAAAGGAAGATAAATCTATATAAATAGACACCGGTATAAATGAAAAGTTGAAAAGTGCTAAAATGCAAGGAACACAAGGATTCATGAGAAAGTTAAATTTTTTAATGGCATATTTTAATATAGTATCTCACAGTCTAAATCCTACCCTTGGCAACTGATAGCATGGCTTTTTCTTAGAGCAAGACATGAGACAGTCAGTGATAAGTAATGCTTCTGCAAGTATCGTTCAGTTACCACTCTGTATTTTTTGCAATTCAATACAATTAAAACCTGTTATAAGTATGCAAACACAGTATGTAACTTAAGTAACTGAAGTTACTCTTTGACTACAAAAAGAAAGAAATAAGCCTGTTTGGCAGGCTCTCACCCTCAGGTAAAATCTTTTCAGATTCACCCTGCCATTCCTCAAAAAGCATGTTATGAGGTAAAGTTCAGACTTATGGAACCTATTTAAAGCAAAGAGGCAAGGACAATACCAAAAGAATCAAGCAACAGCTGCTCAGTCAATAGCCTCAACACAGATGCCTTACAATGAAACACTATTTAAATGGTCCCCAACAAAAGTGAACAAAAAAGACTTGCTCATCTAGAAGTGCTAATCTGATTAAGAATTACCATGATTTATCTTTCCCCATCTCTATTTAAGTTTATCCTGAACAGTTTTTCTGTGACTTTACACAGAAGCAGGTGAAAGTTACTCTTTGCACCCATTCTCCTAATCATGTTTCTCCAAATAGCAATCATCCTATTTTGAATTTCACACAAAGAATTTCCAAGTTCTCTATTAAGATTATTAGTGGCCTCCAAAACCTCTGAACCTCTTGTCCTTCTGTTTACCAGCTACCATCAAATACTACATTACCTGCCAGCTGACTGTACTATCTCAGACCAACCCACTGTATATTAATGTCATCCATTTTGCATCTGGTTTTCAAGTAAAATATGACCACTGGAGAGGATATAGGGTACTAATTATACACCCAGTTCTATCCCACATCACTGAACTACTCCACCCAAATCTCTCCACCCTTCTTTCCCTTCAGGGAATTTTCAAAAATTTTTCAAGAACTTGGAGACAAACACATGTATTCAACGAAGGCAAGTGTAAGGTTGTGCACCTAGGGAGGAATAACCTCAGGTACCAGTAGAGGCTGGGGGCTGACCTTCTAGCGAGCAGCTCTGCAGGGGACCTGGGAGCCTTGGTGGATGACAAGCTGACTGTGAGCCAGCACAGTGTCCTTGCTGTCAGGAGGGCCAGTGGTATCCTGGGGTGCGTTGGGAAGAGTGAGGCCAGCAGTCGATAGAGGTGACCTTCTCTACTTGGCTCTAGTGAGGACACATCAGCAGTGCTGTGCTCAATTCTAGTCTCAACAGGTCAAGACAGACAAGGAGCTGCTGGAAAAGGGTCCAGCTGAGGCCACAAAGATGATTTGGGGTCTGGAGCACCTCTCTGATGAGGAGAGACTGCGGGAGCTTGGCCTGTTGAGTCTGGAGAAGACTGAGAAGGGATCTCATCAATCCATACAAACATCTCAAAGGCGGCTGTCAGGGGGATGCTGCCAGATTCTATTCATAGTGCCCAGAAACAGGACAGGAAGTAATGGCCATAAACTAAAACACAAGAAGTTCCACCTCAAGATGAGGAAAAGCTTCTTTATGTTGAGGTTGGAAGAGCACTGGAACAGGCTGCCCAAGGAAAGCATGGAGTCTCCTCTGGAGACATTCCAAACACACCTGGATGGCTCCTGTGTCACCTGCTTTAGGTGACCTTGCCTTGGCAGGGGAGTTGGACTGGAAGACCTCCAGGGGTCCTTTCCAACCCTAATGATCCCGTGATTCCTTAATTTTACAGGAAGTTTAAAAACAATGAAGATTACACCAATAAAATAGGGTATGTGTGAGTATCATTTAACAAAAATCAACCAAAATGTTAAGTACCCTGAAGTACACAATAGTTACATTCATTATACAACACTAAACCATTTTTATGTTCATGTCATATTTAAAAAATTGAAGAATATAGTTCTGACCCAAGCAACCCACTAAAGATACTATGCCTTTTTTAAACCTCTTTGGTGAACTACTGATGTTACCATCTACAATTTGCACCTCAGCATAAACAATTTTTTCTACCTTTTGAGTTCATTTAGTGGAATTATGCACAGCCAGTTCTTTCAAACATTCACTGTGACAATAGATATTATGTAGAAGAGTAGATCTACCATTTAACAAAACAAATAGAAATCTTTTTCCCTTTCAAATTGTGGAGTAAGATACAGGTACAGATACTAAAACCTCTGTGCATCAGTTCCACTGGGAAGCTTATTAAAGCTTGTTCCAGAGAACCTCACTATTTCTGAACCACGTTTGTGTCTGAACTTCCTGTATGAATTCAGACTTCCTAGGAGACAATTTCAGCACAGCAACCTGCAAACCAGTATAATCCACATGAATCTGCAAAGTCAATTTTCACGATAAAGGAAGAACAGAGCTTGAGAGTTTGCATGTGCCCTCCGTAGTTAAGGGCAGCTTTAACCTATCTTCTCCACTTTGGTGTTATGTTTTTTGAGCGTTACATCCATTTTTTTACCAGAAAATGACCAATGGAAATAACTGTGCAATTTACTAATAAAGGAGAATGAAGAGGATCACTTGTCTTCCCATTTTATTCATCTTGCCAGTAAACTGCTTTCTAGTAAACTTGTCTCCAATCCATCACTAAAAAAAAAGAATAAAACCAAACCTACAACTTTTGTTCTTCGTATCTCATATTACTTTACCTGAAGGCAGTCACAGACTTAAATAAATAAATAAATAAATAAATATACACATACAGTGCTCTTCATAGGGTCATTAGTAACAGTTCTGTAACAATATAAATCTCAGTGGCACCTCCTTCAAATCCATCTCTCACACACTTCCAAGGTAAAGGATCCTGTTTAGGTATTAAACACATTCGTTAACAATGTTTAGAACATTTTGCTATTTCCTCTGACAACCACATAAAAACATTATGGTCTTCCAAGGCTTAAAAGTAAACTAATATTGATGTTACCCTTTCATCTGAAGGGTGGAGGATTTTTTGTTGGGTTTTGGGGTGGGTAGTGGGGGGAGGGGTTGTTTTTCACAGTTCATGAAGATATGTTCATTGGTCCAATGAAAGCAAACTTTTCCAGAAACCATATAAGTCATCCTAAAGAATGTTAAATGTAAACTAAAGCAAATGACCACTGGGGAAAAAAAAAAAAGCAGGTTGACTTAGAGGAAAATGTCTCTGTTTTTTCATAGAATTGCTTTAAATCTCAGAGTCTGATAAACATTCAACCCTAGAAGTCATCTTCTTTACCCTACACACCATTCCAATCTTTATAATTAAAACTTTGAGGCTTTACATATCCTGAAAGAGTCAAAAATCACAGAATCAGAACAGTGCAGGTTGGAAGGCATCTTTAGAGATAATCTATTCCATCCAATCCCCCTGCAATAAGCAGGGACATCTCAACTCGATCAGGTCATCCACATGACCATCCCAGCTCACCTCGAATGTGCCCAGGGATGGGGCCCCTACCACCTCTTGAGAAAACCTGTTCCAGTGTACAACCCTCACAGTAAAAAGCTCCTCCAGCCTAAAGAACTCCAGCTTCCTTAGCCTGTCCTCATAGGAGAGCTTCTCCAGTCCTCTGACCATATTTTACCAAGAGCAGACAAAACCTATTCTCTTATGTCCTGAAGGTGAAAGATTTTATAAATACACCATAGCTGGAGTAACCTAATTTTTAATAGTAGTTTAGATTCCTGTCTATCTTAAAGGAGGACACAGATTTCTGTAAAGTGAAAATTATAAGACTGAGAATGCATACGGAAATGATGGCAAAAAGTGAAATGAGTTCCTATCATGAAACAGACATGCATTTGCACTTCACAAACAGTGATTTTAACCCATTTTCAGATTAAAGGCAATGAATAGTAGCCATCCTTTAGGATGCTAGAAAGAGCACTGTTCATATAACCGCACCCTTTTCATCACTGGTGATGATCTAAAGGTAGAGTAAACAACAAACTGGAATTACAAAGAGTGATGTCCTTTTAGTTCCTGCCAATTATTCTGCAGATTAAATTCACACATGTATCTGAAAGATGGTAACAACAAAAAATTTACTTTCAACACGCTGATAAAGAATGATACCTTCCCACTACCAGATCTTTCCCAAATTTTACAACAGCCTATAACTATGGGTTATAGCAGTGCTCTAAACAATACTTTCTCCCTCCGTTAAAAAAAAAAAAAAATTCTACTTTTCTGCTTATGCAGAAGCCATGCTCTACTTCAAACACATTATATTTTCAAGAGCAATAAATTAACTGATCAAGTGCAAGCAAGACCTCCAGTTATCCCAACATTCTCATTGGAACTTGCCACAGTTTTCTAAATGTCTCACTTCAAAGTCACTGAAGTGACAGTATGTTTGTTTCCTCTGTTAACATTTTCTAGTTTCCAGGTAAAACACCAGTTGGGAAAGGAGCAGAAATGGGAATGCATGCACATATATTACATTTTTATAAAATGTATTTGTTAATAAAAGCAAAAAAGTCAAGATGTTGGTATTCTGATGGTATTCTTTCATTGTCTGATAGGCATTGTTTGTAAAACATTAAAAAAAAAATAATGCAATATCAAAGTGGAAATAATGGAATAATCCTCACCATCCCAAAGACTGAGACACCTCAAAGAACATTATTACAGCATTGGGAAAGCTCCATGGATCTCATGTATGAAAAAACACAGAAGATTCTGTATAAATGCTGCTACCCTAATTGAGTGGGAACATTTTCGGACAGCAAATACACAGAAGCAGCACTATCAGTCATGAACGAAGCACTTAATGCTGGTTTGGTTCTGCACTATTTCTTTTGATCTCACTAAACTTTTTTTTTCGTATTTTATTCATTTTTGTTTTTTACCAAAGGTGCAACTTCAGCTTATTACATATGATGGTCTCTACTATCAACATGACAGTAGATTAAGCCTTAGATGTAAAGATATTTTCAAATATTTTACTTACTATAGAAACTACATGTTTATTGTATTTTTTTAACCATTCATACACCAACACAGGCATCCAAATAGGATTAAATAATAATTTAGCATTCTGTTTCTCTTCATCAAAAGGGTTAAAATGTCTTTTTCCCCACCTCCAAACAGTGACCACATTTTCCTTTCCTCATTTATCTTCTTTCCTAACTGTTAAAAAGAAATACAGACTTCTTCAGAGCTAGCAGTTTTGCTTAACTCACTTAAGAATAAAGATTCAAGGCTCTGAGCCTCTGCCCTTACCACCATCAATTCTAGTCCCACCTGAAATTTAAAATACTAAAGTGATTGTGGTGAATTTCTGGGAGTCAATCTTTCTGGCTGAATAGTTGTCTTCTTGATGGAGAATGGCAGTTGTCCCTGAGGAGAAGCGTAATAGTAGGATTTTGTCTTCTCCTTTAAGTCAGACTAACCACATACTGCTGCTGAGTCAGCCATACCTGCAAGCAGACAGCAATCATAACCTTGTTGATCAAGTCTACCTTTCCCAGGAGCACAGCTGGACACAAAATAACAACTAATGTCACTGAAGGGATGCTCTGGGTTGAATATATTAGGAGATCAACCCAATATTTTTCTAATAGCAGAATATTATAGTTTAAGATGAAAGAGATAGAAAGGCTACCACACTAGAAAAACAAATCAAAACAACCAGTCAACCCAACACAAGCGTACTTAATACGTACTGCATTATTCTACCTCAAGTTACAGACAAGTTGTCAATGTTGATAAATAAATTATTTTAATAGAGGCCTACCACTTTTAAAAGCAAGGAATAGAGAATGTATAATCTTGTGTGGAGTACGGGATTTCTTGCATTATATATATACAGGTACATGTTATATATATTAAAAAATATATCCGCCTATAATTTTTAAATACATGGTTTACTTGATTGATCATTATTTCTACACCAGCTGTAAACTTTGTAGTAAGCAACTATACCCATTTGGAGACCAAGCTTCTGAAATACATTGTACTAGGGCATGCTGGCTGTTAGGTTTATCCAACTGCCATAACAACTGCAGCCAGAACATAAAGAGCTTCTCAAAGACGCAACTTTACATAAGGTCAACAAGTCCCCTGACAAAAATATTTCATATGGTGCTCAATCTTAGACACACAGCCAAATCTTTGTTCTCTTCATAATCCTCAGGAAAAAAAAAAAA
>WEKY01053687.1:23652-47296 GCA_013390045.1 Picathartes gymnocephalus
AAAAAAAAAAAGCAGCTAATGACAATCACAGGCAACATATTAAATGACAGTATTTTCAGCACAGCTGGGATTCCATTCTATAAATAACTTTTAAACTATTACCCAACAACATATTGTGATAAAGAGCTGACAAGGTCTTGCTCAACAAGCAGTTACCAGCATGGTTTTGCTACTAGGGATGAAAGATTTTCTTTCTAAAAAGATTTTTTTCTTTTCTAAATGCCTACAGTGACTTTTCAGGTGCTTCTATAAACACGTCACTGTCACTTACAATCAGTGAATATTTCCTTTTGTTGAAAGTTAAAATTAATAAAATCTTGAGAACCAAAATAGCAACAATTACCATAATCAGACTCTTCCATACTTTATAACAGTACTGTTACACAGCACAAATAGACTTATTCAGCAAAAGGAGAAGCTTTCAAAAATTATACTAGAACACTTTGTAAAATATTGTGCACTACTTGATTCAGAAATTCTATTTTTTCTAACCAAAATGCTATCAAAGAAAATTTTAAGAGCAACTCTGACAAATAACTAGGTAAAAAATGGCAGGTTCATTCAAATAGGTCTTCTACCAATGCATGGGCCTTTTTAATCTGAGAAATACTGAATTAAAGGGTGGACAAATAAAGCATTAAACAAATATAAACAATTTACTTTTTCCTCATCAAGCATATGAGATTTTGGGGATCCATGTGCAGCACTGCGTAACAAACAGGACTCTAGAATCTTGTTTTATAGTGAAAAAATGAAGGAAGAATATTGAGCATTTTAATCACATTCTTATATTATATAAATTTTATTTTAAATATTCACTTCTATAACTGAATAGGAGGCAACACACTAACTGCACACTTAAAAACCAATGACCCTCAAACAGCTGCTTGCATTTAAATTTGCCCTCACAGTCTGAACATTAGAACCATATTCCATGAATGCTTTCAGTCAATTGAAGCCTTGAAACAATGTCCAAAAAACAATCAAAAGAAATCGGGAAAATTACAGAAAACAAATTACTCTCATTTTCAAAGCAGACATTTGATACCTAGAAAGCGAAACAAAAAGCCATGAAGCCAGGCACTGTGCAGGGTCAGAGCAGGAAGGGTAAGAAGTTTCTATCATGTCTGCCAAATTTCTGTGGCCTCTAAAATTTTTTGAAAGTATTTTAATATCTTGATTTTCAAATCTGCTCTATCACATCTGCTTCTCATATTAAGCTCTTCTTCCAATCCCACAGTAGCTACTATTGTATTGCCTACAGAAACAACACCTGGCTCTCTAACCCAAGAACTGTACCTCCAAGAGAATCAAAAATTATCAACTACCTAGTCAAAAAGTTTTTACTAGCAGCACACTAGTCTTTGCACCACACCACACTTTGCAAGAAAGATAACACAAATATAAGAGTGACTTGTATGCTAACAAAGCTCAGATAAGTGAAACTCTTCTGCCTGACAATGAAACAAAGTCACTGTTTCTTGGTTCAAGCTAAGGTAATCAACAGGTAAACTTCCATTTGATTTATTACTGTAATCTCCCCTTTTAGACTAGTTTTAAACTATATTCAGAGTTAGCACTTCTCAAAAAAAGTTTAGAGGAAGTAGGTGGGTGGGACAAGAATCTATTGATTTTGGTTGTTGTCCCTTCCTTGAAAGCAATACTGGTTTTTCATTATTGGGTGGTGTCATAGCGTGCAGAAAAATGAAGAGCACATCACAAGAGTGAGTTCTGAAAGCAACATTAAAAAAAAAAGTTTTTCTCAGTCCAACACACTGATCCTGACTCTTAACATTCATTCACTTGGGTGAAAAATATATTTAACATGTACACCAGTTCAGCACCTCTTCTGTCCCTGAAGTCCACAAGCTAACGCCAGCAAATAAAACTGACTGAGGAACTCCAGGAGCAAGCTTCAGGTCCAAGAAACAGCATCTCAACAGATCCATGACACTGCTGACTGCTAATGGGAAGGACAGAGGCTACAAAACACTCCAAGATAAAGACACCTGTATATTGCTGTAGCAAGCACTCAGAGAAACAATAACTCCTTTTGAGTACCACAGCCCTCAGTACATTTGTTGCATTTTCTTTTTAGTAGAAACAAAAGAATTAGATTTCATGCCATCAATCCTTCAAAGCTATACTTGTCTTTTCATTAAACAGCAAATGCATTTACCTCAAATATTTTCAGATAAAAATCTCTAGTGATCCTGAAATGTTAAGCTGCTCAATCCCCCATAGCCTTGACAATTCTGCAAAATTACTTAATGCAAAGGCTAGAGACCTCCAGAGCAGAGCTGATTCCTCCCAAAGGATAACTCCCCTCCCCAGCTGGATGCAGTTCTCTCTGGGAACTACTTCATGACATCCATCTCTAAAATTATTCCGGTCAGTTCCACTTACAAGAGAGTGTTAAGAACACCTGAAGAGCGCGGACCTAACACCCCAGAAGGCTATACACGTTGTTTTTTTTATGCACTAATGTCTCACAACTTTTACAGTGTTCCCTTCCACATTCCAGAGATGTGAAAGCAACTCAGCACTTCATACACAGATTATATTACTTGCATCTGAAACGGGGGTTTTTTCCACCCCCTGTCCCACATTAAACTCTATTTGTTCTGGTTGTGTGGGAGAGGCCAGTTCTAGCTGTAGTTACACTCTAACATTACTCAAAAGCAGTATCATGCTGCCGTGCAATAGCTCTTTAATGTCAACCATAACCTTCATAAATGAGTTTGTAATGAGAAACCCTTGTTTGTCATTCAGTAGGTATGATTGATGCTATGTGCATGAAGTGTAGCCACAGTGACCATCTCAATAACATGAACAGCTGCCAAATATTCATTTAGGAGAATGAGTTTAAAAAACTTTGAGCAGATTGCTTTCACAAGGCTGCTTTCAACAAAAAGAAACATAATTAACGAGCTAATATCAGCATGTGTCTGGCTAAGCTAATGAATATCAAATTACACAGAATCCTGTATAAATCATCATTATCCTGAATTTTAATTGAACTTGCAATTAAACATGACAAATTTTATATACACTAAACCTTTAATTTATACTTTCAAATAAGAAATAATTTATCATTTTTAGTATTTCATAGTTAATTTCCCAATATGTACACTTCTAATTAACAAGGACAGACAGGCCTTAAAAAAAAAAAAGAAAGAAATAAAAACACTCTAAAACCTGCTGAGTAGCTCCACTGGCAACATCAACTTTCAACAGATTAAAATCAGAGGCCAGAAACTTAGTGCAGCAAACCACTGCTTCTGCAAATCATATTTAATTTCAAACTCATCCTTTGATACCATATGCAGCTAGAACTGAACCGCAGCAATGTCTAAGGGGCAATTTGAAATCTGGGTTAGGTTTCTGCAAAAGAAGCACCAGTTTTGAAACAAATTCTTAGTAATAACTTCATAATGCTCCATTGATACAGTTTCTTAATCTTATTGTCACTATGGACTAGAGCTGTCACCATACAAAACAGTCCTTCTTGACATAAGAATATCTTATTCATTATCTAGTTTAATCTTAATTATAGTCCCTCATTTATGATCATTCCCTTTTGCTTATCTCCAGTATCATCCGAGAACGTGAAGGGGATTCTTTTCCCTACCTCCTAACACTCATATGCTCCAGTTACTTTTTCTGTTGCATCAAAATATTACAGTTTCTAAATAGAAAAATTTGACTCACTGAAAAAAAAAAAAAAAAAGGCTCTTACAGCTGTGAATGTGGAGTTTAGAGACAGAAGCAGCTGCATTGCTGTAAGCAGGCACAAAGTTCTGTTAGCACAGCTAACTCTGCTGCAAGAGTGGGAGCCATGACAGCCATGCCAGCAAAATCTGCCGTATAGAGACGGTCAGGATGGCATGAACGTGCATTTGTTTGAGGAGTTTCAACAACAGTAGCTGAAAATGCCCCTTCTTCTGGCATCCCTTGCTCTCCCCTAGGAGACTGCTAGCAGAATTATGCCAGCACAGCTGGCAAGCCCCCAGCTAGGAAAAGCTATGCACAACTAAATGGCACTCACATGGACAACGTGGTCAAACCCCAACTGCAATCAACATCTATGTGGCTGCAGTGAGGACTTGAACACTTTCAGACACAAGTCTCATCGAAAGCTCAAGACAGGGCATACAACAGATTAAAGAAAGTATTCTCAAATACTCAAGATTTTTAAAACTTGCTTTCATTCAGTCCCCTAACACTATTCATCCTTCAAAAGCAGCTGGATCTTTTCAAATCCTTATTACAAAGAAGAGTCATCATCATGCAATTTGCTGAACCTCCAAGACAATGTGCATTATGAAGCCTCACTGCTCACTGACCATAGCAACAAAACAACTGAGGAAATAAAAGGATGAAACTAAAATAAACTGAAAGCTTCTCCCACTAGAAAACAGCTTTAGGAATTCTATTAATTCCTACAGCAAATTAGATCAACAGCTTTCATATTTACAGTACTCAGCATTTAAGGAGTGAAATTTCTGATTTAATGAGCAGTAGAATTAGGGATACAAGAGGCAGTTTCTGCTACTACTGTTAATTATAGTCAACATGTTTGGGTGCTTCTTGCAGTCCTTGCTTTTCCTCGAGGCACCTACTTACTTCTATTATTTTATTTTTATCCACTGTTCTGCCTGCTCTCCTACGTATTTAGTGCCTGGCTATGCTCATCATTCTTTGAACACACTTAAGAATGAACATATCTGCCCATGGTGACTAAATGAGATCTGGATATCCTAGAGGAAGCTCAAATGTTTTCAGACCACTTGAAGGAAAGCCTCTGTCATGCAGCTCAGCAGTACTTCATTCCTATACATCCACTTCCCCAAAATGCTTTGAGAAATGCAAAGCAGAAAACCCAGAAGAAATAGTAGGGATTCAGTGAGTGATTTCCAGAATTATTTCTCCACCTTGATGGTACAGTTCCACAAGTTACTTAATCCCTAACAGAAATCAGAGACAAAAGGTGATTAATCAGCAAGTAGTATACACCTCTCATTAGAGCTTCCTAACTACTGAGATATTGCTGTGATTCTGCCACTGCCTAACTATATGATACCTACTTCAATACCTACTCTGCCTCTCTGTCTCCCCACTTATTCTCTCAGAAAGAAGCATACTGATGCTTAACTCACCCAACCATCTTTTCTTTTCCTCCACTAATAAATCCTCCTACTGAATATTTGCACATTTTTGCTCCCATATTCTCCATTCAATCCACATGCAGAGCCCTCACCTTTCTGACACCACTCCTTCTGCAAACACACATTCTAGTCAGCAAAAATAACATTGCCTACCCATCACTGAGAACAAATAAATGAATTAACTCAGACATAATTCTCCTCTAGGTTTTCCTAGTGCATTTCACATTGTCTGTCTACTTAGATTACAAGCCCCTCAGAGCAAGGACACATTGTCTTGTTTGACTTGTACAGCTCTGAGCACACGGTTTGCACATAAATAATATTAACACCAGTGATAATACTGGTTTGGCCAGTCTCAATACACATGGAAATGAGGCAGCAAGTGCTTCTATTTTTCTTTTTCACATAAGGAAATGTCATATTTCTTCTCATTTTTCAGGGACTTACAAACCTAATGGAACTGCACGTACCAAGGCTCTGAATGTTTAATGCTTTTGCTGAAAAGCACTATGTGTTCATGCAGGAAAAGCAGCAGGACAAATATTTTCACACATTTTCAGATAGCTGAGTGAAACTGGCTCCACCAGAATTTACAGTTGAAGACTACCAGAATTTACAACTTGTGAAATTGTGGCTGTCTGTATTTTCTCATTACAGTGTGTTTGCTAGAGATAGAGAAGGTGGGGGTTTTTTTCCCTTCTTTTTTCTTTTTTTTTTTTGCCATCTACTGTCGCACTACTTCCTAGTTAAACCTTGTCTCAAGTTATCAACACTCTCTGGAGAGATAAGCTTCTTCTCACTTACAACCTGTCACTAATAATCGAACTTTCAAGACTCCATCTCGAAAAGAGACTACTGGAGGCACACAGGTCACAGGAATTAACTGCCACCAGTCCTTGCAGAAAACTAAGCTCATCAATCTATAGCTTCTCGTCATAATTAGAATAACGGCTTCGAAAATTTGGGCTGATGTTGACTCGGTCTTATGCCACAAAGACCACTGATTAAAATCTTGGTGTGAAACTTAATGATAAGTGCTGGTGGCGTTGTCGTGGAGACAGGGACAAACAATTCCCTTGCCGTGACATTTTCAATGTCCTGCAGAAGAAAAACTGTCCTCTTTAGTGTGGCACTGTATGAAGCTTATTTATGGCTACAGGGCTTGCTGGATTGATGACTGTCGTAACACACTGTCAAATCCTTTACTGACACATTCATTTTTTGAGCCCCTGGTGTGGCAGAAATAAAACACAACAAAAATGTGAAAGTATTATTTATCAGTTTCTGTTTGAGTAAATAGTAGATGAAATAAATTTGGTATATGTTTGTACCCAGATGTGCACACAACTCCCTACATTTATTAAATGCACAAGAAACAAAAAGTATTTAAGGCAGTTGAAGATTCTCTCATAGTTTTTGACGGCAGTTTCGCAATTTTTTTTAACAGACAAAACCCAAAACAGCTAGTGTAGTTAAAGCTTTAAGAATATAGCCTTGATTGCACTGTGTCCATAGCAAAATACAGTATACTGCACACTTGGCATTAAAATTTAAGAACTCACATCAGTAGTGTGATGTTTGTTTTGATACTGCATTTCAGAAGTCAGCCTGAGGTTGCCATGGGTCTACTGACAGTAGCATGCTCTTACATTAATATCTGCAGCATTATCTTTATCACTTTGAAATTAGAAGGTGCTCTTCTGTCTTCTCTTTCAGATAAAATTTGTTTTCTTCACTTTAAATATAGTGAACGTTATTTGCTTACTTTAAGGCTCTTGTTAACTTCTTGCAGCTTTTACAATGCACCAACTAACCATTACAAGAATATCACTCTGTACAACAGCAAGTGAATTTATAGTCATATCATCATCAGAGAGAGCTCAAAATGTATGTCTGGAACCTCGGCACTGAACATAGTCAAACGTTTCCATACATAGATTTTCCGTACTGATCGCATTTTCAGGAGTCATGCCTGCTTTAGCTTCCAGGTTCAAAATTATTAAAAGAGGATCCCTCTGCTTCAAAACTCAGACATATCTTTGTCTATGTAGGAAAAATAGAAGTCCAAGACTTACTCCCTCCCTGTGCGACAAAAAGAAAATAAACCCACTGTCATTTTCTCTCCCTTTGTCCCATAGACTCTTCTTTAAAAGTATTTTAAAATATTTATTGCATCTCTTCTAAGTAAAAAAATCCTGGGGCAGGAAGGTGTCAAATTAGCACACTGTTCTTTCCCAATACTTAAATACAAAGTGAGTGAGCAAAAGGTTTCTCTCTGTACTGAGTAATTGTATTTCCATCAATGTTACCCACAGATTCAGCAGAACACACTGAGAAGGTTATACACATAAAAGGAAATCAAAATTTGGTGACTGATCATGATTAAGACTTTGCATGTATAATCTGAAAACAATGTGATAGCTACATGAAAGTTCTTTAATCCTCAGGAGCTTACCTCACCTTACCTACCCTCTATGTACTTCTTCCCACTCAGCCCCAGTTCCACAGCATTCCCACCACACAACATGACTTGAATAAAAATATCTCAGCCATGGAAATGCTCTTAGGATGTTTACATGGAAGTGTCTTCAAATCTGGACCCAGATAAATCCTTGTTTCCCTCAACATTGGGTGTTTGTCAGTCATAATAACTGTTATTTATAACCTTTGAATATCCTCTACTTGTATTATTTTGGATTACAGCTTCAGATTTTGGGCTTTAAAAAGGTAAAGGATGTAAACTAAGAGGTACATCTCTAATCTAGTATTTGATAACTACTAGTATACACTACCAGTGCTCTAAGTCCCATCGGTAATTTAAGTATGGAAATAAAATGTGCGAGTTTCTCAAGACATTTAGGGATTTCTAACAAAGTGCTATAATTTACTTCACAAACACATTATGAAACAATTTTAGTCAAGGAAATTAGGAAATAATCCTCCAGAGCTATCAAAAACAAAAGGGGAAAAAAACCAGTCTTATTTTAATAAAATTAAATCCTTCAGATTTCTTAGGAAACTTTACAAAGCTTGAGCTCATACTAAACTATATTAATACACAAGGTGGTTCAAAATTATTTGAATTTCTCAGTTGCAGCATTCAACCCTTCAAGTCAATACACACCAAAATAAATCTGCCCCTCAACAATTTCAAGTTCCAAACATTTCTATCTAATTGATGTAACAGAAATTGTCATCAATTATTCCTTTTTCAACTCTGTAAACTACATACAGATATTTCAGCTTAATGTATGTAATAAGTGCTGCACAGTTTCTTGTAAAGATATGTGGCAAAATGTCAGTCTTTAATTTTCTTTGCTTTGTTGGTTTGCAACTCAAACTTATAATGTGAAAGTGTTTTTTAAAGAGGGGAAATTAAAGTGGTCTAAAATGGTTATAAAATACAGTTTATGCCCCTCTTATGCCAGATGAAAAAGCTGAGTGTACCGCATGGTAACTCTCGGTGACAAAACAGATTGTCAAATATATTAAAAAAAAAAAAANNATAAAAAAAAAAAAAAAAAAAAAAAAAAAAAACTAAACCAAAAAACCTCTAGCAGTCAGTTCTAATTTTTTCATGGTCATCAGCTTTTCTTGTCCTATTAGTTACCATAACAGCAACACAGTGTTGAGCAAAATACCAGAAGCTTTCATTAGAACCATTAACATAATTTGATAACTGATGGTATTTGATTTCTGACTTTTGAACTTTGAGCTAAAGCTTGGTGTAAGATATAATCTCACTGATTGGATGTTTTTTAAAATACGGTCACTTCAAGTTATATTTCTTTGTTAAATGTAATTAATGTTCACATTTGTCACAAATTATATTATTTAAGAAAGAGGCAGTAACGATGAAAGATGTGACAATGTTCAACCCATGTCATCTTCCCCCAAATGATTAAGCCCTAATTTAAGGATTGCTCAAAATAAACTGGAGCCATGCACACAGTAATGGATATATAAAAATAAGAACTTTTCAATAAAGCATTAATGGTTTTGCTTAACTTAAAAACAAATTAAAAGTTTAGTACTAAATCCATCTATGTTAGATGCTTTAGAGCCATGTTCAGGGTGTTATAACACAGTATTCAGTTATACACCATTTTCCTGATCTTTAAATACAGTCCAAGCAGTAATGAGAGCTTTTTCAGCTCCTGTCTCTACCGGTGTGAGATGGGATTTACAGACTGATAGAAGCTTCCCCTCTGCCCACAGTTCTTAAAACAAAACTTTCTCTGCTCCCACAGCACTTGGGCACGTGGGTGTTAGAGCTTGAGCTCACAAGCTCTGCCTCCTGGGAGGGCTCCTCAGTCTGGTGCCTGCCCTGTGCTGCCAGCGCAGGTGGGATGATAAGGCAGGCAGCTTGCTCTCCTCACCAGGCTCGAGAAGCTCATGCTTGTGTGCAGATCCCTGTGTGCATTTGTCCAGGTCAGGTATTGCAACCACATTCCTCTTCAGCATGGCAAGCAAAGGACTGCATTATAAATACAAGCTTTTGAAAGCTATTTCTGTATTGACAAATCAGTAAGTAAGGTGACAGGGGGAGGGACGTTTCCATTTAACTTGGTCAGATTAAGGACCTGAAACTTTAATGTACAAAATGTCCTGCGTGCGTACAGCAAACTAACTGTCCTGCAACAATAATAGCATATAAAGCATCATCTATGTCATACCAATGACTGTCTTTGCTAGGCACTGTACACAATCTCAGAGATGCCATGAATGGACATTAATGGGATCTTTATTAGTAATATAAATCCTACATCACCACAGCTGCATTAAAAAATGCATAGGAACACAGCTCATTGGGGACCATAAAAACAAACGTTCACATTCAGACCCTTTGGCAAAACTGTAAATGCCAGAAATATTCAAAATTTTCAAAACTTTATAACACACTAATCTAAAATGCTTTGGAGAAAAAGAAAGGGTGAGAAAGAAACAAGATGATGTGGCTTCTTTTTTTAGTCAGAAATCACATTTTCAGCTAGCATTGAAAAATAATTCTGTGATATCAATGCATCATTAGCATGCATTAAGCCTTCAAAAGTGAGAAGGGCTTATAAAATTTTTAAGTAATTTTACACATAATATTCTTCTAGACAAACAGTTGTTCAGTAGGCATAGAAAGTAGTGAAGTCAATACAAGAAGACTTAATTTTTAAAGAGAATTGCGGTTTTTTTCTAATTTCCAAGATTAAGCTAATGAAAATTACTAAATACTCTTACATTCAAAAACATTTAAACAAAAAGAAAGAGGCAAGAGAAATTCCACACCTCACCCACCTGTCTGGAGGTAACATTAAACCAACCTTTTCCAGATTTCTTAGAGTGGAATTTAAGGCTTGTGTGTTTCAGCAGAAATATGCTCCATTAGGAATTTGGACTTCTTAATCCTCTCCGAAAACACCTGATGCAAGCACAGGGCTCCTATTTCCCTTAGATTTGAAATGTCTGCCATGACTTTAAGTGGCAGTCAGGCAAAGGACAGAGATTTAAGTTTTGGAGTCCACTGCAGCAAAATCTTTCTCAGCAGTGTGTGGTTGGGAAAAAAATGCTCAATAAATATTCTTTTAAATTACAAAAGGATTCTAACATACAGGGCTGAAGTCTACACATTAAAACATACTGCCTGTTGGTATCATGTGTTGTGAAGTGGGCAGTGACACAACTGCACTGCTGTTGTTAGTCACCACGATTGTTGCCACAGTGTCTCCTCTGCAGTTGATGTAATCATGTATGCCACTATCAATAGTAATTACTCTTCCATGCATAAAACACACTCACTGCAAAGATAAAATATAGTTTGGATCCCACCTCATATTTTGCTTAAAAGTTCTTTCAACTCCCTGGCACAATGAACCTCTCTAAATCTCAATGCAGTATTAATCATTATAAGAATTGCCTTACATTTACTGTAATACCAATTTGCTACAGGATGAATACATTTCAATTTTTCTAATGCAAAACTTTAATTTCTAGAATTTATAAGAGACAACTGTCTCAGGAAAACTTTGCAACAAACACTGCTTTGTCTTTAATTTTTTTCTCAGAAAAGCAACTGAGGGAGAGAGGAAAGAAGCACTGAAGCTGTAGTTATGTCACAGAAGACTGCAGAAGGAAATACATAATGCAAAGCCAACCCGTTTATCAGAAAGCATAATCCGTGCCACACTTTGTTTGTGACTCAGAAACAAACAATAAGAAGGATAGCTGGGTATTAAGAAACATGACAGTTTAGTAAAATACATACTATTAGAATATATACAACATATGCTGATATAGTTTAATAGGGAAAGCAAAAGCTGTGCAAAGCAAAACAAGGAATGAATTCTCTGCTTCCCACGGGCCAGCAGGTGTTCAGCCATGCTCAGGACAGCAGGGCCCCACCACGTGTAATGGTGACTTGGGAGGACAAACACCGTAACTCCAAACACCTCCCCTTCCTTCTTCCCACCACTTTCTCTACTGAGCAGGATGTCACATGTCTGGAACATCCCTTTGGTCACTTTGGGTCACCTGTCCTGGCTGTGTCTCCTCCCACCCTCCCGTGCACCCCTAGTCTCCTCACCAGCATGGCAGCACAAAAACCCAGAAAGGCCTTGGATCTGTGCAAGCCCTGCTCAGCAACAACAAAAACATCTCTGTATTATCAACTCTGTGTTCAGCACAAATTCAACTAATTCAAAGATCAAACTCAAAACACAGCTCCAGACTAGCCACTATGAAGAAAATCAACTCTACTCCAGCTGAAACCAGCACCCTCACAGACCCATGCGCTCAAAGACAAGCAGTGTGCGCACCAAGCATTTACAAACAAATAGAAAAGTATCCTAGATGGACATAGATTTTGAATACTGCAAACCTGATATTGCATAGGAGTGAGTTCGGTTTTTCAAAAAGTACCTTATATCCCATAAATGAAACGTACAAAACATCATCCAAAAAGACACAAGAACATTTTTTATAGAAGCAAAAAGCACCTCCAAGCTAAAAAGCTTACACACAGTTTGCTCTAATATAGCAGTTGGAAAGATAGGCAAAAAAAGGAATGTATTACTCTAACACCTGAATACCTAACTGAAGAAACCAAACAGAGGATATACTCTATTCCTAAGTGTTAGAAGGCATCATCATTACTCTACCATACCAAAGAAAAAGAGGCTATTAAATGTAATGCATAAAATAACATTTAGCAAGAAAATCAGGATAATTACTTCACAAAAAGGACATTCAGTCAAGTTCTAAACCATTGCTCTGAATTGAGAATTACTTATGTCTAAGTTAAATCAAGTAAAACATCCTAAGCAGTTCCTTAAAGAACACTTGAAAATAACAGGAGGAACTACCTAATTCATCATGCTTTTTTTTTTCCTGTTAAAAAAGGTGAATTGCAGGAGGCTTTGACATTACCTTTCTTGTTTGCAAATTCAGCCTGTTTATTGCAGGAACATAAATAAAGATAGTTTGGTTCCATACAAGCTGAAATGAGCATTCAGGTTAGTTGTGTGTAAATCAAATTAGAAACCAGTACAAGTAAGGGTCAGGAACTCACTCTGCTGGGAACTGTATAACCATCACAACCAAAAAACATGGGCCATTAAAAAAATTTGAGTCCAAAGGGTTACAGTAAGGAAAACCTACCAGTGAGATGTGTCCAACTATCATACTTAGAGTACAGGAAGGAATAACTGTCACTTGGCATACGAAAAATGCTACAATAAAAAAAATCAAGTAACATTCACAAAAGGGTAGTAAAGCACTGTTAAGAAAAAACACAGATACATGCAGTCCTATTTCTTTGCTACATTACAAAGCTGGAGAGCACATCTTTAAATGCTACTTATTAGAAACATGATGAATCATTCTCTATCACTTCACAGACCCAACACTGATAATGTGTTCCTTCATCATGAGTGGCAGAAATTATTTTGGAAAGTAAGAAGGAAGGCTGACAGCTGTTCCTTACACGATCCTCTAAGTAGAACCACAACATAACATGAAGCCTCTAGATGGGGGCAGCTTCCTGCTACAATTCTAAGTGTCCCATTCAGACAAGATGATGGTATCCATATCCACACAGGCCAGGTGGCAAAGAGAAATAAAAGTAAATTGTAACAAAAGATTGCCACAGGATCAATGCTTCATACTTTAAAACTGAGTATTTTGGCTCTGCTTCAGCATTCATCAGCCAAAACCTATTATCCTATGACAATATTCCATTTCACTGATATCTATTCATAATAAAATATATATATTTACAGTATTTGGAAGGTGATTTTTAATCCTGTGAATGCCCTTTAAAAGGACACTATTTTAACATTATAGATTCCAAATGACTAGTCAAGATATTCAATTCCCTGTTTAAATCTTTAAATATACTTAGGAATTCCTTATTTCAATGGGCTTTCTAATGCCTGTTCCTTTACTGTTTAAATATATATTACAACGTAAAAAGAGAAAGGTCTTCATTAACTCATTGCACTAGGGGAACTCACCTTTTTATGGTATTAGTTTCAGTCATTAATCACAATGCTTTACCAGTAACAAAGAAAAGTGACAATAATATTTATGTATATCACTATACTTGAACTTTTCAGGTTTTGAAGAAGTCTAAGAGAGTTGGGTATCCCAACATATTAAATTTGGAAATTGTAACTCTGACTGGCATAACAAACACACTGCATTCTACCCACACCAAAACATGTTCTAGGTCTCAACCTCAGTTGGTTGCCTTACAAAAAGGCTTTTTCAAAAAAATTATCATCAGCAGAAATCTTGTGGCATTGAGAGATTTAATTTTTATCCTTAAAAATTCAATAGGAAAAATACAGCTTTTTTTGTTTGTTTTTGGAGAAAAATATTTAAGGAGAACTTTAAGAAGTGATAAAAGCAGTGAAGTCTAAAAACTGTTCAGAGAAAATATCTCGTAAGCATCTGAGACTGAGCACGATATTATCAGTGTCAGCATACTGATGACCCAGATGGTATTTGTATGTTTGAAGTATGACATCTATACTCCTCTGTCATCCAACACAAGTAATTAACAATAATCAAGTGGGTGTTAATTGGATATAATGGAACAATCTCCAGTCAGCCTGAGCCTACTATTTGCCTCTTACTAGTAATTATGAACACTAAGTACTCACGCTAATCTCCTTCTTCTCACTGAAGCCAAACAGAGGTGCAGTATTTACTCAGCTGATAGCTTGTTTTGTCTGCAATTTAATCTGTTTTAAGCCAAGAAACTCATAATTTGCAGAGCCGTCACCAGCTGCCAGGATCACACAAAAGAATTCAAGGCCCTAGATGACAGCAATTCAGTATATATAATCCAAGGAAAAAAGAGCAATCATTAATTAAACTGACCTGTTACAATCACAGTAGCCACAACACCTGGGTATATAAACACTGAAAATTACCCATTTGTGTAACATCTGATAAGCTGACAACTCTGACCCATATGTGTCATCCCTAAAATAGGCTGTTAAAACACAAAACTTTCAAAGCTGCTGTTCTTTTGCTATGCAAGACTGTAACAACCCTTTCGCTGACAGGACAGTGGTGAACGATCTCAGCCACATCACTGCAGAATGTTCTTGGCTGTTTGATTACTACAACTGTAGCAAATTGAAAGTATCTTATCAAGAATGACCATTAGAAATGTATTACCAGCCATTAAGCAGATGGTTAGATGTTTTAAAACAGCTTTTACATAGCAGTGAAGCCCAGAGTAGTCAGCCTTATTTATAGGTCTATTAAAGGCAGAAAAGGAAGAAAAATAATAAAAACAATGCCTTTTTTTTTTTTTATGGTGAAAGTTGGAATTTTTCAGTGGTTTTTGAGACCATTATGCAACCAATGTATGAATCAGAGAATTCCATAGAACAGTCAAAGCACTCTTAAATGCTATGAAATTTACCTCCCTTGTAAAAAAATAAGTCTTCCGTCATCGTAAAAATTGGATTGATTTAACACATCAAAACATGTAAAAAGGTAGCACACCACATTAAGAAGATCAATATTGAGGACAACTTTTAGGAAGTCTTCCCAGGAAATTGTTTGTATCATTTAACCCATCCCAAAGTTTGTTTGATTTAAAAGGGATTGAATTGGTTTGCACTGAATTTTTTTTTTTTATGTTACATGTAGATGTCATCACTGTGTCAATAACTAAGACATGCATTGATTTACAGAAATGATATACTATTTGGAATACATTTACTGATTGATGCAGAAGGCCAGAAACACAGGCCATTAAGTACCATTATATCATTGATTCCATGTTTAAATTTGGGAAAATCACTCTATACATGATGAGAATCTTTCCATTTTCCCATGCCAATTCACATCTGCAGCTCGAGCTTCAACTTACACAGTTTAGACAGGAAATAGAATCATATGGAGCTTTTAAATCACATACCAAAAAGCAAAAAGCAGAGCATTTGCTCAGTACATGTACAGTACCTTAACACAAATAATATTCAAGCATTCTAGTGGTACCTCCTAATCCTTTACTGAAAAAACAAAAGTATTCTACACAAGAAATGCAGGCAAGTTTAGATGTATCAATTAAAATTTTCAGAAATAAAACCATACTTTGCAGCTATCGTATCTACCCTTCTCCCATCTGGAGTGAGAGTGATCACAGAATCACAGAGTGGATCAGGTTGGAAGAGGCCACAGTGGATCACCTGGTCCAACCTCTGTACTCAAGCAAGGTCATCCTAGAGAACAATTTCCCTGGTGTTTTCTTTTCAAGTAATTTCTCTCAGAACTTATCCCTAAAACAACTTTATCCAACTCTTTTCACGCTCTTCCCAAACACTATGTTTCTTTTTTGAGTACATGTTGTGGCATGTTTTTATCTCTGTGTATGGTCTGTCCCCTCTTCCCCAAACAGTTGGTTTGCCCCTTTACCCCCAATGTTGTTGGTTTGCCCCTGACAGTCATTCCAGGAGTTTCCTCCCCTGTTGGGATTATGCCCACCCCTGCAAATGCCAATCCTCCCCTCTCCCCACCTCTCCTTCTGGAAAGTTCTCCCCTACTCATTCCCCCATGGGATTGTTTAAATGTACCCTCTCCCTTCATTTACACCCCCATTGGGTCATCTCCTGTCATTCCACCTTGGACTCCTCCCTCCACTCTCCCCTACTGGTCCCGAGAATTTCCCCTCCCCTTCTACCACCTCCCTTTAAAAACTCATGCTCTCCTCTAGTCGGGGCGCTTTGGTCCCCAGACCCTTCAAAGGAATAAAGCCCTTCTGGAACCTGTACCAAAGGCCTCCCTCTGCTTCTTACTCTCACCGACGCTGCTGCTGCGACCTTAGGCTGTAGAGCACGCGGCTCTCGGGTGAGGGCTTGGCTCCTGCCTGGGATGCCCACTACCCGGCACGGCCAGCAACCGGGCTGCTCCAACCGTGTCAAGTACAACATTTTCTTAAGCCCTCCGCAAGTTTATTTCAGGATTTTACCTCCATGGATTTCTCATCAACCTTCTGTCATGACATGCAGAGAATGACCTATTAGAGTCCACCTAGTGAATTTGTACTGCTCAAAGAGAAGTGAGACTTCGGTGGACTGGGCACACTACTTAGGGCAACAGCACTTTCACTCCTCTTCAGCAGAAGCCAAAAATGCTTCCAGCACAAAGGACTCATTCCCAAGGACCAGATAAATATTTCAGCTAGTCTTTATCACACAGTCTTAAGTAAAAAGAATTCACGAGAGTTGCCAAAGCTGCACCAGTGTTACTAGACTGGAAGTGACCAGCATGATGCAAAACTACATGATTTACCTTTCTGAACAGAGCACTAGCTGGTGGGGGTCTCCTAAGACTGCACTGCACTGCACTTTTCATTCCTTCTTTTCTAATCCTGCCACTGTTCTGAGGAAGGAGAGAGGCTGTGGGGACTAAATACCTAACTTGCTGTGCCACAACAGCAGTGGAAGAAAGGGAGTGAGAAAAAGCAAAAAGCAGTCACCTGAGGGGATGGGAAGAGCAAACACTTGTAGTATTTCTACAATTTATTACACTCTTTTATATGATGAGCATTTCTTGATTGTCAGGTTGGTTTCTAAAGAAAGAGCACAGGTGGAGAAATTTCAATTAAATGACAGTTTCATTTAGGATATACCCATCTGCAGCACCTTATTTTGATTAGTTCTAAATGTGAACTAGCTTTACAATCATGCACTTTTCAGTTTGCCAGCTGTTTTGGATCCCACTCTGAAGTGCCTCATTCATCTTATACATGGTAAAGGGTATTCCCATTTGGCACCTACATTAGCATTTGGTACTGCACAACAGGCACTTAAAAAATAGATACTTCATTCACAGTACAGAATGGCTACTCTAACAGCCTACCTTTTTTTGTTTTGGTTTGGTTTTTTTTGTTAACAGAGCTACACTATCAGTGTTTATTCAATACATTTACAAGCTGCAGCAATGAAGTATCTGAAGTAAACTCTGCTTTAGCTTCTTTATTCTCTCTAAAAATATGTCCCCTGGGCAGATCACACACACACACACAGAGAAATGATAAAAAAAACCCCCACCAATAAAGATTAGATGCCTTTCTAAATAGCATTTTGAATTAAGTCAAAGAGGACAGAAAATACTGCCCAGCTGAAAAGCCAATCTGAGTTTAGAATTTAAGACAGAAGTAACTCTCCATCAAGTGCATCAGCAGCAGAAAACAATTCTTAGCTCATCAATCCATTGAACCAAAATGCTTGTTAAAGTTTCAAAGCATCAATATCCATCAGAATATATCAATTAAATATCTTGATGTCATCTATGATTTAACTTCTATTATAACTGCTTTAACCAATTCAATACTTTGCAATAGCTTCAGGGTAAACATGAAATAGGGACTATTAGAAAATACAGTTGGAAAATACAAGGAAAAATGCTAATCACTATTTGTTAAAAAACCAAAAACCCTCACTTCCCCAAAAAAAACCCAGAAAGATTTTCCACTTGACATGTTTTAGACACGTGCAAAAATTATTTCTGCAATTTTGAAACAAGTCACCCTTTGGTTCAGAATATAAAACTATTGAGATCAGTTAGAACACCTGGGTATCTCTTAATGTCATATCATACCATTTAAGTACAAACTTAAGTGAGCACAGCTTAAATATGGAAATGATCTGTATAGATGAATGACTATCCCTCTACCTTGTGAAAACCAAAATCCCAATGTTATTGCTATCCCACTTCAAAGAAACCTGTCAGGACTCTCGCTGGCACTGTGAAAAGCAACATGAATGGCAGAAATTTTGATTGATGTCACTGCCTGCCTGTCAAGTGAAACAAGCAGGGCCAACCTAATCATGTTAGATTAGCGGATACAGAGATGATATAATATTTTCGTGTTATAGATATGTATGTAGAGTGTGCATGCACAGAATCACACGAATATAAACATACCTTTCAAGTAATACTAAGTATCAGAGAAAGTGTATTATTATCAAACTCTTAAACAAAGCCTGGGGGATTGGGTGGGGTTTTTTTACCTTTTACTTCTGTAATTACGTGCAAATAACATTCACAGGTTTCCAAGACTTTGCAGTAGAACTACACGTTTTCTGGAGTCCTAATTCATGTTTACCTTTTCTATAGTTAAACTGAACTAAATAATTTGTTTTATGAACCTAGAGTGAAATTGATTCAGCTACCTTTTCTAGAACACAGACTAATCTGCAGATTTAAATATACAGTCAGGTGATCTTCTCATGCTAAGCTCAGTAAGTTCTAAAAAGTGAGACTATCTGGAGACAACAGACCTCCTGTAAGGTCACAGGAAAAAAAAGTGATCTTATCAAGCAAAGCATGCAAACCAAAAACATGCCTAGTTCAGACATGAGAGTGGAATATGACTGCAGCTGTCTGATCATTTATCACTGAAATACTTGCTCATTTGATAACCTGTTGACTGATAAGTAGAGTAACCAATAAGCAGCACCTCCATACTACTAAAAATGATGCAGATACCCCAAGCCCTCAGATTAACGTAGAAAAAGGTATCCCAAGAATAGCTGACAACAAAGATACATAAATATCACCTGTCAAAAGTTTAATAAACAGAAAAAAAAAAACCCCAAACCACTAATCTCCCTCACAGAACCCCACAAAAACCTGAATTAACCTGAGGAGAAAAAAAACCCCGAACTTGTCAAAAGCAGCCAGAACTACATTTCAGCTGAAAAGAGGTAAGTCTCTGAGTTTAAAATCAAAGCATACCCCCTTTGCCCTTTGGTCACATGGCTACAGAGTTTGCAACAACAAATATGCAGAAACAACTTCAACTGCATGAAAAACAAATATTTTATCCTATATACTTCAAGTTATAAACTATTTTTTAATCTGGGCCCTAATCAGTATTAAATCCAAATGTCCATTTGGTATTTACTGTACAAAATGTGTTCCACGGGACTGACAAAAAATATAATATTTGGATTTTAGATAATGTTAAATAAAAGAAATTGCATGAAATATACTTCCCTTTCCTTGTCTTCTTAAACCAAATAAAAACAGGACTGATGCTAGATTTTCTTAATTTTGAGCCTGATGCTTAAAGGTACTCGTATTTTTCTCTTCCACTGAGACAGTGAAATGTACCAACATCTTTAACAGGACTAAGTCTCAAATTTTTGTGTTTTATCTAAACTTTATCAAACTTAGAACAAGGGAAGAACACAATTTGGAAGCGAGGGTTTAGCTCCTTCACACAGAACACGTGCCCACCTCAACTAGAATTTCATCTTGAGCCCTGAAACCTAACACAGACAGTATCACAGTACATCCTGAATAAATTGCTACAATGTGTCTTACACAATGACTGGCCGCTTGTTCGACAGAAATTTAAAAGAATTTGCTCCCACCTTTAAGTACAACCTAAATAAATATACTCACACACAATCCCTAGCCAGCCCTACAGAAGTAGCTATTTGCATATAATCCAGGTGAGCCTTGGAAAGGACAGCAAGACACCACAGAAAACATCTATTGAGATAAATTTGCTTATATGCACATAAGCAATACTAACATTTTATACTGAAACACAGCCCAGACAACACAAACCTGACCAAACAATGGCCCTTTCAACGTGATCTCCTCGAGGCCTTAACCTAAAGCAGCAAGTTTCCTATTTGCTCATTCCATGAAGAAACTGCAGGTTCTGCATGACCCCTATTTTTCCAGTCTCAGATGTGAATTTTGCTAGCTTTGGAAACATTTTAGGACTTGCACAGAAATTTAAAAAATGTCAGCGTGAAAATTTTAATTGACTTATTAGCAATATCTCTTCTTTGAATGACCTTTTAGTCCTCTTTATAACATATCACCTACTTTTACTACCTTCTGGCTGACAGCTTTTAATATATTCCTTCCTACAGGATGATATCATCTGTCCTTGGATGGAATTAACTAAAGCACTACACATTTAAAAGCTGACATTAATCCATATCCACAGATTTTTAACAGCTGCTGGGATAAATATTGTGTTTCCATGCATTAGGTTTTATACAACAATGACTAGTAGAAATAAATTGAGATTAAATATACACTGGCAACATCAAAGCCAAGGAGAAAAAACACTCAGCTGATAAATGCAGTGTTTTAGATGCTGCATATATCAATGACTAAAATTACTTACTATAATTAGCAATAATAATTCAGTTATAGTGCAAACATAAGGTATATTTTGTTACTATGGCATTGCTGTATCTCTCGATAATGACATTTTTAAAAAACTTCAGTGATGAGAGCACTGGTTCAAGACTCAGGGAATACTTTTTATCTGTTTCAAAAAATACAGCAACTATTACCTGACACATTTCTTTTTCAAGTTGTATATTCAGGTTTGCACCCATAAATAGATGAGTAATCAATGGCCTTAAATAGAGCAGGGATGAATACTCCAAGAGGTGCACAGGGAAGGAAGCAACTACAACTTATTGCAGGAGGCATCTGAACAGAACTCCCTGAGAACCACTGTGAAATTCTCCATTTGTCAAAGTGAAAAACATACAGTTCGATCCACCCCCCTCCCCTTTACTATTATCTATGGAAAGAAAATGTTCATCAGTAAATTAATGAGAAACATTTCCTATGAACTTGAACATGCCTGTAAGAGAATTCTTGAAAGTGAACAATTACTTTCACCAGAACCTGTTTAGTAGCCTCCAGAATTGTGAATTACTGGTCTAGAGTCAGCAATAAAAATAACCAAGGGTGTGTTAGCTCTTTGCAAATATTTCTGAAAATAACAATATTAATCTTCCTCAATACATGTCCAAGGCACTTTACAGAAGTTGTTTGGTATACTTTTTCTTTCTTTTCATGTCGTTCTTCCATGTATGAGTTTCTTTGATACTCTTTAAGAAGTTGTGGCATTTTGGTTTTTGCTCTCGTCTCGTTTTTTACCTAAAGAGGATTAAAACGCCAACCTTCCACCCTTTAGCAAGAGCACCCCACTGCTCTTCGTAAGGCTTACTTTCAGGCAAAATATTCCACATGAATTACCAGGATCTCACTACTCTAAACCCTATAGAAAGAATATATATTTCTTAAAACTTAACTCAGAGGAGTTTTCAGTAGAGAAGTTCTTACTACATTTTTTCACATGAAATTTCTAACTACAACATCACAGAGTAAAATAAAACTGAAAGAAATGGATTGATACCCCAATTTACAGCTCCTAATTTATAGTACAGATAACGTGCCTGAAAATACAGTAAGTTTTGTAACAACTAAATGAACTTCTTCAGCTATTCCTAATATTTTGAAAGCAACTTTATACATCTATATTATTCAATATGGTGTTTCAGTTTCTATGTTTCATGCAACATTTGAGCACCCAGGAGTGAAAGTTCCTAAGGCACAATTCTAGGACCATAAGTGACAGTGTCCTTTTGTATGGATACAAGTATTGAAGAGGCATACAAATCAGACCACTAGGAGTCTGATTCCAGAACAACAAATCAAGCCTGAATTGGGAGCTGATGATGACTCACTCCATTTCAATCTTTTTACCCATTCAACATATTAGATGGGAATAGGACTAACCCATACATGTACCCACACAGAAAAAAACCAGCATTTTGTATCCTCCAGCATGGTATGAGAGCTGTAACTTCCATAATGCTGACACCCACCAATCCTACATCAAATCTCGCAAGCCTCATATAACAGACTGCAACCAACCTTCCGCCCTCCTTCTGATGAGAGGCAAAAGGAAGAAAGGAATTCACTGTCTTTGACAGCTTCTCATCAAGAAACTGGGACTCAAAAGATACAACTTAGAGTGTCTGAAAACATAGCAGAAAAGTAATGCTTTCCAGGTTTTCTTGCAACTAAACAGATAACCCAGGCTTTCTCATACATTTGTGATTCAAAATAGCAGAACAACCAAAGCCATTTTTTAAAAAAATTAACATTTTTTGCCTTTGAAATGAGAACTTGGTAGACAATTTCCACCAAAAAGCATATTAGCAAGATATTCCTAGAGTTCTGAATCCAAACAATTCCTCATATTCATATGAAAAATTTGTACAAGACATGCAGAGACAATAATGTAGCAAGAAATTTCTGAGGGCACAAGCATTTTTTAACACACCACATTTACAAACCTCATCTGGACACTCAAGATACTTAAAGAAACCTTTATCAGATATTTGTATTTCAACCCGAGATACAGTTACCTATTATACTGAAAAATTAAATCTTAAATCTCAGAGATATTCCTGCCATAGCACGCTATCCTGCACAGGATTTATTACCTTTGTAGAAAGATCCCAGAATTTGATTCTCAGCTGGAAGCACCACTCTTAATTGACCCACATTTTTTTTTTATTATCAAGCAACCTATGTTTTCAGGCTGGACATTTCAGAGACTTCTTTGTGGAGATTAAGAGCCTTCAGGAAGCCAATAACAGACGATGTAAGTATTTCCACGTACCCCGAAGCTGATACAAAGCAGGAAATCCCAAGGGCAGCTCAGAAAATTATATTTAGGATAGCTTGCCTTAGTCCTGCTCATAGCAGCACACCTGTATGATACAAGAATTTTCAGAGCCCCTATCACAAGCACCATAAAAGTCTGCCAGAAAAAGCTGCTCCCACGCTAAAAAGTACTGTAAATATGGTTATTACATCCCTCCTCTCGTAAGGGCTAAACATCCCCTCATGGGAGAACTGATAGGTGGTACCTACTGTATGGATGCAAGTAGGCCACTAAGCAGCTGAAAAATGCTATGAAGAACTCAATTCTACCTCGTGAGGTGCTACTATTCATGGTAAGAAACCAGCTACAATCAAAGCTCACCTGGAGGATGAGGAGAGGTTAGGGAGAGGAAGAAGTCATGAGAAGGGGAGGGAGAGCAGGAGAGAATATATTAGCAGTTTGGTACCAGCTAATGATAAACCAGACTTGTTAATTACATTTTAAATAGTTTTAAAATTAAAAA
>WEKY01053687.1:60041-111392 GCA_013390045.1 Picathartes gymnocephalus
ACCAACAAAAAAAAAAAACAAAAAAAAAAAAAAAAAAAAAAAAAACCAAACATCCCAACATTTTTAAAGAAATGAGATTAGTGGGGAAGAGTGTGTCCCTAAAAGAAATGTAAATGGTGCTTCTCAAAAGATACTGCCATTTTTCACCTGATTTGGCACATTCTTAGAGTAAATTTTAAAATGGCTGTCTGATTCAGATATTTTTTAGAAACAATTTTTAGTAATTATACATTTAACAATGCTATGATTTCGCACGAAAACTTCACTTTCTATATTTTACCACTAAACAGAGATATTTTGCATTCCCAAAGACTGAACAAATACATTGTTAGACTCTGATAGACTCTGATATGACCCCTTCAAGCAAGCAGCTGTAAAACTTCCATTGTTCATGAAATCCTGCACATGTACATCCCCAAGTCCCCCTCTTCCATTCAATATATATGAAAATGCAATTTACTGTACGTCAAATGAAAAATGCAGTTTTGAAATGCATGACAACAGGTGCTAGTTAAATGATCAGACACTATTTGTTACCTAGTCTCTTACTCTCATTTGCAGCATGATGAATTGCATTTTAGCAGAGCACTGCGATCTAAGGGGTCTTGACATGCTTTTATTGATTTGCATAGGTTATATGCATGTATTCCTGTTTGTAGGCAAATAGTGCCACGAGTAAATTCAAGTGACCGTGCTTCTGTTTCAAGAAAATTGCAGTCATCACAGGGGAGCCAAGATGGAGTGAGGTTGGGTAAAAGAGACACATGCAGCCCATTGGAATCTCAGAACCTCTATTAAGATTTATAGGCTGCAGGATTCTTTTGGGCTTCAACATTATTCTTAGTAAACCCTTTCTGTCTTCAGCTGTTTATAAAAACTGGCAGCTTTAGCAAAGACAGAAGCTTACCTTGTAGGTAGCACAATTTAACATAATAGTGATAGCCTGTCCTCTAAATATCCTGATACTGATTTTGAAAGAGAAACAGAGCACACATCGATTCCCTTTGCCACAATTTGAAAGGTTTTCTTATTACTAAGCAGTAATCTTCCCACCTGCATTTCCATAACACTTTGTGCTCCCCATTAGTTGAGATTAGTTAAAGTATCTGTCCTCTTTTACCTCTTCTCAAGTCAGGCAGTACCATTATTTCCCTCTTAACAAGAAGAAAAGAATCCTGCATAGACAGTTCAAATATTTTCCCTGTGGGGTAAAAAAACCAGCTCTAGAATTGGGAATTGAAACTTCCATGCTGGTGCTTTCTTCAGGGTGGGAACGATGCGATCCACCATCACCAGTTTGCATATAATTCCCTGAGTTTGGTATCAGCACATGCACACGGCAGCACTCAGCCCATCAGCTGAAAGGAGAGCTGCTGCTGCAGCATCCCCAATACCCCCACACAGCACGATTATCTCCAGCCACGCACACGCTTCCTTCCGTATCACAAACCTTGGAGCTGGCATGACACGCTCACACTGGTGTCAGCCTACACAGGCTGCTGATCCAACCATTTCCTTGTAAATTTGCACATTCCAGATAAAGGTTCAGGTTACTGGGGGAACTGTTAATCTATCAGGAAAAGGATTTAGACTTGACAGGCATACTTACACCTCAGAGTATTCAAGGAGCTCTTATTTATATGTTATTTTAGTACTTAAAATTTATTGAAGAACTGTTTCAGTGGGATACTTTAGCATTAATTTTGATGGAATTCAAGAATTGTGTTCTTTTCTCTCTCTGTACCAAAAAACCTAAAGCCAATCAAAATTAAATCCAGTTGTAAATTTAAGCTCCGAAAAAGGAATACACAGCAAATATTAGGAAAAACACAGGATAAAATTAAGGCGATACAGGATGTAGCATGTCAGAAAAGATCCTAATTTGACTTGGACACTTCCATTCTTGAGTTACTAATAAATTCTAACTAGAGCTACTGCATGTGGGCCCCAAATAAAATCTGAAGTAATTGCCCACACTATCAATTTTATTCACCTACAAGTTTCTCAGTTTATGTAGATTCTATTGTATGTTTCTCAACAAAGAATACGAGTACAGCCTGTGTTTACAGGGACTACAAAATTTAATGTATAAGCACATGAAGATGAATTCCAAAAACATTTTTGCTTACTGTCTACCCAGCATAGGTTCCCATAGTTTAGCAAATGAAAATTATGTACTGACTGAGGAGAGGCACAGTGGGGTAAGAGCTATATCTGGTTTATACTTAAACTGGGAACTCATTATTGAATATGACTTTTTTTAAGATTAAATCTGCTTGGAAAAGCCATGATGAATACAGGAACAATGCTAAATAGTGTTTTAAATTGACACAGAAAGCTATCCCCTTTGGAATATCTGTAACAGACAAATGACTATCCCATAAATTTATAACTTCAATATTATATGATTTTGCTGAAGTAGTGTTTATATAGTTCTGTCTAGGAGATTCACAGGCCCACTACCTTCAGCTGCTCATTTATGCTTCCACTCCAAGCCTTCAAATGGAGTAACTGTTTGTGGAGTTGCATGACAAGCAGCAACAGAGAAATGAGATGACTAGGAATTCTCTTTTTCTTACATCTTTTGGACACAGATCAGTTTTTGATCTGGTCCACCCTTCAGCACCTACTGTAATAAGAACGAAAATACTGAAGGACAAAAAGTATAGGAGAAAATGTTAAGGACCCATGTGAGGCAACGCTGCTCATCAGATTACTGCTTCCTAACTTAAATTTTCAGTGACAAAACACACAGAGAAATATTTAATGCAGAATAAAAAGATTAAAAGTGCATCTGTGGAACAGGAGAAAAACAATGACCAAAGGAAGATGGGAGAGTAAAAGTAAATAATGCAACCCCATAATGACAGGCCCCTGTCAAATCTTGTATGCGCTATGTACCAGAAGAATATCAAAGGGAAATTTGAAGAGGTAAAATGAGGTGGCATAAATGCTTTCGGGGAAAGTAAGAGGCAGCACAGTGGAAAGAACACGTTCCAACTTCCAAACAGTTTGTAAAAAATATGTTTATATGCTTAGTAATGAATTTATTAGGACATATGTTCATATGTAAAGGCACGGGAATATCTAAGCAGAGCTGGCCCCAACAATTGGACAGTCACCCATGAATCATGAGAGAAATTTTCTTTACATAGGTTTTGAGTATTGGGCAAATTAACACAATTTTTGTTCTGATATTTTTCAAATCATTTATGTACCTAAGCCACTGCCAATCAGTTCCTTCAAGTCATTCAGTTTGAGAGAGAGAGAGAGAGAGAAACATCTACAGTGCCCTGAATGAATTCTTGCCTCCTAACTTTCACCTTTAACACTCTTCTTTACATAAATCTCCAAAAATGGTACCTGGAATAAAAAATCATCTTGCATATTACCACTCTGTCAGTGAAAACAAATTCTGATTTCAGAATATCAGTATTGCCTCTACTTAGCCTGCTGAGCTCAATCTCTAGCCACATGTCCTCATTCATGGGCAGCCTACAACAACAGGCCTATGCCATAAATGTGCTAAAGGTTTCACCTATTAAAGCAAACTTTTAGAAAAAAGTTGTAATTCAAAACCCTTGATTTTTTACTCAGGTCATTGACACAGGCTGGTACTCAAAAAGAATATCAACCAGTCCCCAAGCCTACAAGTATTCCTTGTCCCAGATATAAAAGACCAGTTTGTATGTCCTTCCCATCCAGGAGACTAAAAATAAGCTACCAGAAGTGGCCACAAGCACAGTGCTTTACCACAGGGAAAGTCTCCTTTTAGGCAAGCAATTAAGCACATCTAGAATAGCCCAGCAATTTGACTAGTCAATAACAGTTACATAAAATCAAAGAACAGAAAGGTATGGTATTAGCAAGTATACCAGTTGCTTTTTCCTTAATTACAATAACGCCCATCTTAAAAAGAATCTATGATAGTTTTTCCCATAACTAAGCAATGAAAAGACAAATAAAGTTTGCAGAAAAAAAGTGTGGGGGAAGGAAAAAGAGAAGAAAGTGGGTTTAGAAGTTTTATATTGGAAAATTCAAAAGTCTGCAGAACATAGAAGGGCTCTTGGGATTTCTTGCTAAAGACCTTGCCTCTGGTACAAATCACCTATTTGTATGAACCTCAGAAAAGATATGAAAGGTTATTCAGTTCTCCCTAATGAGAGGAATTTAACATTTTTGGCATAATATTCCATGTTTCTACACAACATCTTCACTAACACTTCAAAAGCCATCAAAAATATAAAAAGAATATTATAATTAATATTACAAAACAGAGATGAACAAACTAGAATAAGTGGCACGATGAAGTTAATGGTTTTCTCCTCCTCTCCTGCTTTGTAGAGAAAAAATTGGGATTGCTTGACAAACTATTAATTTGCTGGTGTAAAATACATGAAAGGGGATCATTTCCCTTCTGGGCCATGTCTGTACAGGGGATGTGGGCCTTTACACAGAGAAATGTATTCGTGACCACTCTATCACCTTTCACAGTTATGGCACTTCAAAATGAGATTTTCCCCATCTTTCTGCTTTCTCCTCCCCTTGTTTCAAGGTCACCTTCCTGCAACTTTCACTGAAGCTGCAGTGCTGTAAAAAACTTTTTGTACTTAGAAAAATTCCTGCATATGAATATATGGAACATACTTGTGCAAGGCTAAGGACACATAGGAAAATTCCCAGAAACCTGGCGAAAACTTCAGAAGCAGAGTGCCTAAAATATGTAGGAAAACCTTTAAGCACCATTTTGTTTTCAAGAGTATGACTTGCTGTAGAAGACTGTACTGATTTTTATGAAAATTACTAATAATTAACATGAACTAGAACTTTAAAAAATAAACCCTTTGATAAACTAAGAGTAAGAATTTTATAGTTGTAGACAACCACCACAAAAGCCGCTCTCCATCACAAAAAGAAGATTGCTAGGTACTTGTAAAAGTAAACTTGAAATTCTATAGTTCAACATCACAGAAGAAAGTATGAAAAAAGATCAAAAGAACTTTAAACTTGTGGTGAAGATAAAATGCACTCCTCTAAACCTTTTGGACACCAGGAGTTAAAATCTTACACAGGGATAAACATTGCAATTGACATTCAAGACTGAAAATTTAAGAAATTCCTGGAAAGGTGACAATATATAAAGGAATTTTCTCACACAGAGAAGCAAAAAATCAGCATAAAGTTACATCTTCAACAAGGTAATTCCACAGATCAAATGGGTTTTCAGGGCATTCTTTGCACATGGAGACCTTTATATTTAAAAGCTTGTCAAATAAAGGCACATCAAGAGGAAAGAAAGTACCCATGTCAAACCATACATGCAAGCTCACAAAGCTGACATGCCATCACCACGTGCAAACAGGAAACCTATCTGCATTTTAGCAGCCCTCTAGCTACACCCCGCTCCCTCTGGAAAAAGTGTGTTCAGCAGTATCAGAGCACACACACTTTGTTTGTGCTTATTAAATAAAAAGAAAGGATCACCTTCAACCATATTAATGATAGACTGGTGGATGAAGGATGTCTGCGAAAATTCACAACATCTGTTTGCTCCACTCTCTTCTCAGTGTGCTGCACCTATTCCTCATGCTTAATGATGCTCATCCACTCTGCAAGTTTTACGAACAAATGTGTGTTTAGCCACATTCATCATTCTGAATGAGCGTTCTTGATGAAGCATCCACTGGCCTGTTTCGCTCTTTCTGCTACACTTTAACAAATGACAACTGCTCTACGTATTTTTCATTTGTTAAAAATAAAAAGCTAAGTGAAGAATAGGCCCAGCAAATTTTTCTTTTACTCCTCTGTTAACTTTACTGGAAAATGGAATACAACATGCATTTAAACTGCATGCAAGTTCGCATGCACAAATCTAAATGGTGCATACTGATGGATAGTATTTTAGAAGTGCGACACAGCAGAATACAGTGCAGCCTAACGGACAAACATTCTATCCCACACCAACAGGAGTAGTTCCATCTTCTTATGAAGGTGATGTATTCCTCACTCTCATCAGCTTGGAGACTGATTCTGTGAAGTTTACAATGCCTTAACACAAGACACTTGCCATCTTTTGGTACCAGGCCAGCAATGCATCACAGTGGACATCTGCCTTCCATTTTCCAGCTTTCCTCCTTTAAAGCACACCAATATTTAAAGACATGTTTCCCAGAAAATGTGCTTGCTGTAAATGTCACCCTAGAAATCAATTGTGAAGAGCAATGCATGTCAAATCTATGATACTTTTTCCAATTAGGAAAAAAAAAAAAAAAAGACACTAAAGAATATTAGTGAGAAATCAGAGCAAAAGAATCAAATCTAACAAAAAAAAAGTGCTCAGAAAATTTTAAATGTGGAACATCCTTGGAAATCATCTTCCAGAATTTAAAACAACTCACAATTCTTATTTCCATTAGTACATAGAAAAATTAAAATGTCCATCCCAATACCCATTTTCTTAAGCACATTTTTAGGATATTACTGATGCAGTATACAGTGGAAGCTTCTCAGGCTCATCTTCTGGTAGTATTTTCTATGTTTGCAGAAACGACATAGATTAAATGAGGTTGGTTTCTGCAGCTTACTGCTATTTCTTGGCTTTACTGATTGAGCCTTTGAGAGCCCCTTTGGGTCTGTACTGGTTGTCTGCACTCATCTGTATTAGTAACACCCAGGAGGCCAGTGGGTGCATTGGATGGAGCAAGTGACCTTCTAAAACATCAATGACCTTTGCTATGAACAGTGTCTATTGCAAGACAGGGATCCAAGACACAGGCAAGTATTGTGGTTCTGGTTTTCCTTTTACCTTTTCAATAACTAGCTTGGGGGGAAAAGTGGACCTTGTAAAAGGATCCTAACACAATTTACAAGAGGTTGCCTTACGAGAAATTCTACAACGATTTTTGTTTAATAACAAACTTTGTGGTAGTTCTCAATTAAATAATTATGGACCAAAAGAAAAGAAGGAGAACATTTTGACTCTATACCATAACACAAAAAACCCCTCTCTTTATGAAAAAAAACCAAACTACCCTAATCCTAAAATCATTATGTCCAGGCCAAAAAAAGGCATGAAAATTCAGTAAAAAGTTATAACTCAAGGTGTAGGATCAAACCACTAGAACGTCTGAGATATTGAAGCTATTTAAAAATTATGTAGTATCTATGAATTTTTTAAAGACAACCAACAGATACACTTATCCAAATAATTTCTTACTAAAGCAGACAAAAATCCTCTATTAAAACCTCTCTCTTAAATATACTGTATTGGCATATACTAATAAGGTCACTGAAATTAGCATTTCTTCTAACAAATATAGTCTTAAATTTATATGACAAATTATGTCAATTCCTTAAACTTAGAGAATGGCTAACACTCAACTAGGCAATGAGTGGAGAGGGACTAATTATCAGAATTCAGCCTTCCATTCCTACTTGGCAATGACAATGCAGCATTTTGGTGATACGCAAATTCTATAAAAGTAAATCCTACACTAGTGGCTTGGTTGGGCAGTGAATTGCTACCTTATCCTGTTCACAAGAGTTCACATAACTTAGAAGGCATTAAAACATTATATAAATAAAAACTAATTGAAATCTCTAATAATTATATCCTGTTTTACCAATATTTTAAAGTAAAAACTAGTATCAGCTCACTTCCACTTTATCTGAAGTTGTTAAGTCAGAGATATTAACCAATAAACGTGCCACAAAGCATAATTCTTAGCAAGTTATGTTCCATAGCAAAAATGCGTGATATTATGGAATACAGATAAAGATGTACTCAAATTCAATAGAAGTTGTTATATATCAACATGCAATGGTATACCCTTCAAAAATTAGTACAATGTGAAAAGAAGATCATGAAGTTCAAAAAACAATTTTTCTGGCAAGATGCAGCAAGAACTTCCTGAGATCTCTCAACACAGATTAAAAAACAATAGGGCAGAGGAAAACTATATAGTAAGTTAAATGAAATACATAAAAACAGAATCACTAAAATTTATAACAAATTGCAACCAAGTCTATTCAGGTTCCTCTGAGGTTCAAATACTCAAGGAATCAATTTATAAACTAGATAGAAAATACTCCTCTTCAAATAAGTACAATGAACACTGCAACAGAACTGATAACAGCAGCATATTTTTGTTATAAAAAGGAATTTGTAATTATAAAAAAAATTACAAATTACAGCTCCTTAAAAAGAGTGCCTCTGATCATCATATTTCAGAAATTAGGGCCCACAGAGGATGTTTTTTAATATAAAAAATTAATTCATATTTTTTGCTAAAAATGCTTTTTCTCTACTATAAAACAGATCTATATCTGAAAATAGAAAAAAGGATTTATGCAAAAATAACCTCAAGGGAATCATTACAGAAATACAAAAAGTGATTTTCTACTAGAATTGTAAAGTGCATTTGCAATAGATATTTAAAAATATGGCTACAAAATACATAAAACATACAGATGAATGGGATTTAATACAACTGTAATAATTTAAATGGTATCTTTATTTAAGTGACAGACAAAGTTCCTGGGAGAAGGGGGAACACACCTTCAGGTAATTTAAAATTAGAGCAATATTAAAATGGATAAATGTGTTTTGTACTATGTAGATACACAGCCATCACTTATTCTCAAGAGTTATGTATGCAGAGAGTACTGATAGTTTATTAGAGTTCCTGAAATAAATCCATAGACAGAATGACTCACTTGACAGAAAAAAAAAAAAGAATCGGGGGAACAAAAGAACAGCGCTGAAAGCACCAAGTACAATTCCAGAGCTCTAGAAAGGAGAGAACCCAAAAGCCCGGCAGGTCCCGCCTCTGTCGCCGCCGCAGAGCAGCAGCGAGCGCTGGGAGTGCTCAGGCCCAGAGTGAAACAGGAACATCACTCCGCAGGTCCTCCCAGCCAGCCCACAGATGTCAGCTCGCCCTCCCTCCCATCAGTGGCTACAGAACTTGCAGGGCAGGTGCAGGCTCAGACAAACATTAACTCAAACCACACAATAGGTCTCAAGAAACACATCACAGTACTTCTGAGAAAATCTGAGCGCAAATAACCCATAGATTACTGCAAATTACTCTGACAAAAATAAGTCCAAGCATAGCTGACAGTAAAATTACACACTCCTCAACAACAGTATCCCTTAGGTAATCCCCCTGCTCTCCCCATCCCGAATGTTAAATTGTCTCTTAGCTTTACAACAAATCAAGGCTAAAAGCTGCATACTGGCAGCACTTCTTTTCATCTTACATAAATTTTATTTCTTCTCAATAGCATCAAGTGTGGTATACTTTATGAAAATTATGAAAAGCATCACAAAGAAACAAAATGTAAATGATACAACAATTCAAAGCATATGAAGGGCACTGTTTCTGCTATCTACAAGAACATCAAATCATTTCTTCCTCTACTGCAGCTTGAGTCCATGCTTTTCCATGGAACAACAATGATAAAAAAGATATGGGGTTTGTATTTCATTCTTGTCCTCATGAAGGTAAAAGGGTTAATATATTTTATGCTCCTCTTAATATGATGATATCAGCTGAAGACAATGCTAAGTCACTCATAAAATATTAAAGACAGCACCCTAGGAAAAGATTTCTTTAAAACAGGTCTTGTCCTAAGTCTTGCCCTAGCTTTCCTATGGATTGAATCAGAGGTTCTATGCAAGCATTGTTTCTTTTTCATTTTCTTCCATCCTATCTATGATCTTATCCAGCAAGAAAGGCAGCTCATTGTTTTAATTTGTCTGCATAATCAAGCTGACACATAGGCATCTTACACAGAGAAAACACAGAAATATGAATAGGAACAGGATGTGGTAAGGCAGGAGGTGAAGAACTGCTGACAGAGGATATCTGTGACTTCTTTAACATGCACTTCAAAGAGCAGGTTATATATCCAAAAAACCAAAAAAACCTATTTCTGATGTTTTCCACAAGGGATAATTCCATATCTTAAAACAGATCCGTTAAGTCCTTCTCCTCCTTATAGCCAGATATCATTTCAATCCAAATGTGACTTCACATATTTTTGGGTTATCCTTTAAAAAAGTTTCTCCCTTGTATCGACAACTGTGCCTTCCCCATTTCCTCCATGGTCCCTCAAACACTCTTGCACTCTCTTTTCAGAAGTGTCATAAACAAAGCAATACTGGATATGTATGGCAACAGAAGAAAAAATTATTAAGTACAATTTGCCTATATAATGTTCTCAAAACTTCACTGTGCACTGCAGATTCCACCTAAATCTATGTCCCTGACCAATCACTTCTCCCCACAGCTGCTTTCTAAGCTTCTTAAAAGAATCTGTCTAAAGACTGATTGTGCTGGGGAGACAGTTTAGAAGCCCTCCCTCTGATGTGGTAATTGAACTTTCACCAATCTTCTGGTCTTTTTCCAGGTTCATTTTAGTCTCTGCCAATCTCTCTGTGTCACTTCCCTACCTCCACAAGTGACCAGGATTCCTCCAGTTTTGTATCTTTTAAACAGTGTGCTGCTTCCTTCCATGCCAAGGCATACACGTGGTTTTGTCAAAGGTCTCCAGACACATTGAAGAATCTGCACCAATTCCATTTATTTACAACTATGAAAAAACAATAAATAAAACAAATAAATCTTTGGTATTGGGATTTTGTAGTGGGATAGTAAAACACTCATGGCAGGAGGATATATAGCAAATAGTTTTGGCTGGTTCAGACAATACAGAAGTGAACCAATCAAAGACTGCAGAAACTCTGAGGCTCTGAGATCGAGTGTTGTGTCCTAGTGACAACAGACAAACCTGGCTTTATGGAAGGTTTTTCCATCCAGTATTGAGCATTTCCCTCCTTAAGCTCATGAGTCGCCAGCTGACCCAAAGAAATGTTGAAACTTCAAATGACTTCTGTTAAGAAATTTAGGGAGTGCCAATTTTAGACTCTGCTGTGCAACTTTCATGTAGTCTCCTAGTAAATATGCAAAATACTGCAATAACACAATCATGTTTGCTTCTGACATTACCCAATTCTCTAAATAATAATCTGCCCAGTAGGAACTTGGGATGAGAGGGCAGACATGTAGATGAAGGACCAGAAGAGTAAAGAAGAAGGGGAACCAGTTGAGCCATGGAGACACAAGAAACAACCAGGATGGGTAAAAATCAACTGACCCTGGGATCTGTCAGGCTCCAACACAAGTACAAGAAAAGCTGGATATGTAAGGGAAACAGTGAAAGAGATCTCACAGCTGACAACCAAAAGGTCTGGGCAGAGATAAATACCGGAGAAGATTAAGAATATGACAGAGAAGACTTGGATACCAACTCTTCCCAAAGGGTTTTATCCCAACTCCTCCATAAAAACTAGGACAAAATGCAGGGAACTTGACCACATTTTTCAGATGGGCTGTCTGTCAGATTTCCTAACCAGAGCTGAAAAAAATTGCAGAGGTCTGACTGCTGTGAGTCAAAAAATCTCACAACATATGGTCCAGGAAATAAAAATAACATGGAGGCCAAAACTGATGAGCAGTATGATGTTACCTTGATCAGTACAGATGCCCATGAACCACCTAATATCCAGAATCAAGTGAAAAGCCACATACCACAAGGGGTCAACCTGCTCCATCCAGTTTAGCAACTAAATAAAAGACAGACAACAGGAAGTTTCTAAGGGGAAGATAAACCCAAGGGTACTAGGTCTTTCTTACTTGGATTAGTTGAAGATAAAAGTGCAGTTAATTCTCCATTTTCTTGTTGATATATAGCCATAGAACAATGTCTATCAAACTAATCCTACTATTGAACTACCAACTTAAGTGCTACGTTTCCATAACTCCAGACTTGTCTTGCCTAGGCTCAACATTTGGCAGGATTGCCCTAGCAGCCTCCAGCACCTGACAACAGAAGAGTAAAAAAAATGCAGAATAATGAATGTCATCTTGAATCACAACCTGTTCATATCAACCTATTTCTAACAATACATGTGAAAATATTTTCATTGATTGCCATGCCATATTCTTAGATGAGAAACGTAGTAACTTTTCATGTGTTCTTTGGAAAGAAGCCAACAATTTTTAATGTGTTAAACAAAATTTCCAAAGTGATTAACTTAATCTTAAAACATATTTAGATCCAAATTTCACAACACTTCCAAGTTATGCAACACTTTACAGATAATTTGAGAAGGCCCAGCAATACTCCTTTATAAAAATTGTACTAGACATCCCTCCAGCAGAGACTCAAAAGACATAATCCTCACAAAACTGATGCCTTAAAAAATAATTCTTAAAAAACTTGTGTTTGATAGTAGCATTCAGAGGAACTTTGTTCTGATCTAGTTTTATTGTACAACCCTATTTAAAAAAAAGTCACCATGTGAATCTAGACTGACACACATAAATATTTTACACTGACTAATAAAAGGTTGACATAAAAAGAATAAATATTGTGTGTGTTAGAACCAGCCTCTACATTAGACACAAGTGAGTTCACATCTTCTAAATAGGGCATGTCATCACTGTGTAATCTTGATGAAATCAGACAGACCACACACCTGTAATTGACTTAACTGGGCAAGAGACATAACTGGTGCTCAGAACTTCAGCCAGAAATGCTGTCATTTGGCAACAAGAAAATTATACTCAAAGCACGAAGTTTAGCAGAGATGTTTTGCCATTCTTGGTCCATCTCTTTATTCATCTGAAGTGCTAAAATATAAATATATTTGTGAAAACCACTTGAATACCTAAATTTAATTTCTTCTGGTATAATTTTATACTTTCAAATCCTTTTTTATTTTATTAGTCCAGGACAGAGAGCAAATGATTTTCATTACTGCAATAAATGAATTGGCAAGAATTTACAATTTTTAGTGCTACTGCTGCATTGTGTGAAGAGTTATATTGCACAGCTTTTTTCTAAGATCATTTCTGGAGTATGAAACCTAAACCTTGACAATGCTGCATCCATCTTCTGAGTATATATGGCACAAGTACAACACATTCTCTTAAGATGGATTTAGCACAAAAGGCTTTTCTTCATAATAAAAATATCTCCAATCATCAATTTCTCATACTTTGCCTTCCAGGTACACACACACTTTAGAGACTGTGTTTCCTTTTTTTCCTTTCACAAATTGTAATTCATCCATTTCACTCAGCAAGTAAAGCATTCTATGTCCAGCTGCCCTGTGTGTCCTCCATTTCCATTGGGACATTTTGCTGGGGTAGAATTTGAGGACTTTCGTCTTTTAGAGAACACCTGATGAGAGCCATGGGTGGGTTTCAGTAAATCCATAAATCTCAGAGACATCTCCACTAATGTGCAGAATCTGTGCTCTGCACACTCCCTATGTTACCTGATTTCCATAAGCATTAGCTTATTGGGATACATAGGACAGAGAGCACCCAGGATCTTACTAGCGTACGAGATTTGATAATCAGGATGCCTTGGCAAGAGCAAACAGAACTGTGAAGAGTTAATCAAGATAGTTAAAGATCGGATCAAGGCTTCCTGGAAAGAGAAAATCACATCAACTTCTGCAAGCAAGAGATATTTGTAAAATGCATAAGGTTGTTAACCCCATCCTTGTAGTAGAAAATTATTAATCCTCCTAGAATAGTATATAAACGTGTGTAGTCCACAATAAATTCAGATTCTGACCACAAGTCAGTCTCTCTGTCTCTCTTCATCGCCGAGATTAGCTCACTTTCTCAAACACCACACAGAGCAGATAGACATTTATTTCTTTTTGAGAAATTTCAGACAAAAAGCAGAAATGCCTATTAAACATAAGGCTTGGTCTACTCCTGGCTGCTGAGAACATAAGTCCAATCTGTACCTGCAATTGTTCAAGAACATTATTTGGTAATAACAAAGCTGCTTCTTGGTCAATGTAAGTTAATACACTTCAAAAAAAATAGATTAAACTAAACTGGAAAAGACATTCATTGTGGAGTAAGAACACTCAGAGCACTAAACAAGTAAGTGTGAAGATGTTCTCATCTCAGTTTGTAACAGACTCAAAATCTGTTTACATGTGTCTTAGTAACTTATTTCAAATCAACCCAACTAGTTACTCAAGTCAAACTTCTCAGAGAATAAAAATTAACTCACCTCATTTGCTCACAGCATCACGTGGCCTTCATTCTTATACATCGTAATGAGTTTAGAAAACTAAATTACAAAACCACGAAGTAAGGAGGACACACAGCTGTCACCTGCTCCAAAGAGCTGTTATATGGCTGTATTAAGATTTGTAAAATTAATTATAAAAATTAATATTTGTAAAATATTTGTGAAGCACTTGGAATTCACATATAAAAGCAGCTATACACACAAGGAATATTACTGCTAGGGAATGTTACAAACACAAGGTTCTTTCTGGAGGCCCTGCTCTGGCTTTAACACCACTTGCTCTTGGCTCTCATTCAGTCACCCCAACACTTGAGAAACTCTTTGGAGCTCCTTGAACTAAAGTAAGATAGAGAAAAGGGCACAGAAACAGAACAGAACATGAGGCCATGGCTGAAATCAACAGAAAAGATAGGAAGGGTGCAACTGCTCTTAGAACTTCTGGCAAGGAGAGGCTAAAAAAGGAAGAGTACTGGCATAAGAAGAACACGAGGCACAAACAACTCAACTCTTGGTATGAAGGGAAAAAAGCAAGCAGAGAACTCCTAGAGTGCTAAGAAAGAGGAAGAAAGCCAGGAAAGATCACCTGGCACAGAGAAAGATGGGTGAATAGGTTTAAAAAATGAACCATCTGTCAGGTGTGGACAGAAATATGCATAGAGCTGCTGTATAATAAGCTTGGCCTAGTGTGAAACCACCACAGCCCTAAGCATATACACCACTACAGACAACTCATCCCTAGAGTGATAACTCAGTGTTTGGGTTTTTTAAACCTGTCAAAAATTACATTACATACCCTTTTGCAGTATTTTCTTTTTGAATATAAACACATGAACACAAAAAACCCCTAGTTAGCAATCTGTTCAGTTGTGAGACAGAGCATGAGACACTAGCAACAGCGTTATTTTTGAGTTCTAAGTTGCAAATTATCACTCTTATAGCAGGGAAAATCTTCCCAGACTCTTGTAGGTTCTTCCTATGTGAGGAAAACCAACAATGGCCGGATAGATTACATTCTCCTGAAGATTCCCAGTCATCTTTCTTTAATTCCAGAAGAGTCCATTAGTATTTATTTTTTATTTGCTTTTTAAGTTCTGAGTATGATTTGCCAAGTACCAGAAAGAACATCAAGCCTTCAGAACCAAAATTAGGATCTCAAAGCCCTAGGAGCAAAGCACACAAACAGTGGGAGAAAAAGGAAGCAAATTTCTCATGCAAAGATCTGGATTCCCAACTGATAGCCCTAATTCTATAAGCACACCCAAGGGTTCAGACTACTTCTTTCTTTCACAGGGAAACAACAACAGGATCAAAGTCAAAGACTACTAAAGACAGAAGCTCTTTCTTTGTGTTCAGATTGAAAACAAAACAGACAACATCAGAGAAGATAAAAGGAAAACATCCCAAATAAACAAGGCAGGGCTGGGTTACTCCTTCAGACTCCCGTGGGTTAAGACATGTAACTTGCCAAAGAACATTTTGCAAACACAAACAGATGTGTTTCTCTTAATTCCCAAATAGCGATTAAGACAATCCGAGGCCTGTGAGTACAATTATTCACAGTATCAGTAAAGGTGAGGATGGAATTTCCTCAACCTAAACCTGCTAACATACTTAGAGGAGAGAGAATACCATGCAAATATCCAACTAACCTGTTTTGCATGACTAAACCACAATTTTTGTAACAATTCCACTCTGCTCTAACTTTGTATCACGTTCTTCACCTTGGGAGACTGTGTCTTATTTGCATTACAAACTCTTAGCAAGTCACTGCAGCTCAGAAAGGGTCTTGCCACTGCAGGCATACAGGAGCCCGTGCTCACACACGGCTAAGCTGCTTTTTCTGGGGCAAAGACTGAAGGCAACAGCTGCTGCTCCCTGAACGCTGCCAGCTGCAGCCGGGCATCGCGGCAGAACCCGCAGCAGAGTGCCCCTTGCCCCGACACAAACCAGGCAGCCCAAGTCTCTCTGCTACAAACAAGACGCATGGAATCGATGGGGTACACAGCCCCAGCTTTCCCCAGGCCAGCCAAAACCAGCTCGGAATAACACATGAAAAGGATACTATGAAGCCAATGGTCTTTTAAGAGACACAGTTCCATTACATATTTCTGCTATTGAAGAAACCAAACAGAAAATCAAGGCGCCATTAAGGGAAAGGTATTTTTTAACTCGATTGTGCCATATGGTTTTATGACAGACTTGCAGTCCAAGATGTGTTTATACTATTCATTTGCTTTTGTTAAATATCATATATTGAAAAAGTAAGTTAAAGATGAAGAGATATTCCTTACTTCTCCCATTATAGAATGCAATTTGTAGGATGCATTCATAAATTTAGAAAGCTTTATTTAAGATCTAATCTGGAAGCAAAAGCTAGCTTTGAGTACATCAACCATCTAATATTCTCTGCTCAAAGGTGACTTGTCAGAGACCAGCCAGCAAAGCTAAGGTAAAAAACTGCTCCCTTCAGGATGCATCCTGTTGTTAAAATGTCATTGTTTGCATAATAAAGTACTTCATGTCTTTAACCTTTGGTGTAAATATTGTAAACGATATTTCTTTTTCTGATAATTAAACTTAGCATGCAAAAGAGTGACAACTATGTTATAAAATCTCATTTGCACTTACCATCCATACTGCTTTTAGAATGAATGATAAGGCTTTTAACTATCTTCAGTTGAGAAATACTGTTTAAAATAGAAAACAGGTTTTACCTGGACACTTTAATGAATCATTGAAATCAGTGTTTGTTAGACGACTCACAGAAATAATCCCACTGAAGTCCTGGCCATGTGCTCTAAGTATACAGCAATGTCAGTATGGGCTGCATAATTAGAACCTCCATGATCCTTCCTAATTACCTAGAGACTAAAAGCATAGCATTTCCCCTTCAGCATCTCCACAGTTACTTCTTCAATCATTGAACATTTGCAGGCATTGCCTGTGCTAAATTTGCTTATGATCAGTAGTCAATCAACTACAGATTTGTCATTATGTAACTATAATTTATCCTCTGGCACTTCCTTAACTTTTTGCCTTTGTCCATCTGCCACCACTTTGGAGGACAGTGACCCTTTACCCTCAGACATATGCCTAGCTGGTACAATTGCCATTTAGAAGAGTAAATACCCAGTATTTATTTTCAGGCTACTCTTCATAATGTTTGTATTTCAAACAAAGTTTGCCCCATACACATCATATAGCATGTAATATACCTGTTATATGATCTGCAGTACTATTGACATGTAACTTTTAGATAAGTATGAAAGGTTTGGTGTCATTGAAAAGGGAAAACAAGAATCACTGACTTCAGACAAGCACATGAAATACACTGCCATACAATGACTTTTCTCAGAACTCTATTAGAAAGCACCATGACATAATATCATTTTGTAATGTCCCATTTTTAAGCATCATCTCATACAACCCTTTAAATGTGCTAATTGGAAATCCCCACTATGTACAGGGAATTGCTTTCAAAATGCCAACAGTTCCTCTTTCATCAGAGTACTCAATAGCAGGAGAAAAATACTTTCCAAAATTCAAAGCATTTTGATCTGGTTCTGTCAAAATGCTATGTGTTCTCAGTTGGTAATCTCTCTTTAGTCAAAATGTGACTATTTTTGTTCAGGATGGTTTTCTAAATATGATCGTCTTCAAAAGTTAGGAACAGAGAAATAGTGAAAAAAAAAATTACTATTGCTACTTTACCATACTACCTCCCAGGAACCTTAGTGTAAACCTGTAAATATATTTCAATTTAAATTTAAAACATTTTAAAAACACCTAGTGCTAAAGAGACAGCATATGGTTTAGTTCATTAAATATATATCCATTGAACACAAGGATTTTTTAGGTAGCAGGAAGGGGTATCAGTAATTAGCAATTAGCTATTAATTTGTGAGTAATAAAGAGCTGCTGCTTACCAGCTTTTCTTTAAAAAAAAAATACTAGTGCCTCCCAGACTTTTTCTACAATAGATAGCTATGTCATACAAAGAATAATTTGGACTCAATTCCCTATCAGCAGTCACAGAATGATGTTGTAAGGGATTTATGGAGGTTACCACCTACAAATCTCACACAAGGTGGGGCCAAAACCAATTTTAAATAAGGTTTCTGACACCCTCCACCAGCACCTACACTATTACTCTAAAAGATCAGTTAATTTGTGGAATTCTTCAGCCATTAAGTGTTCTGTTGGTGGTTTCTATTCCCATTTCTGCTTGGTAGAAAATCAGTGCCTACCAGTAAAAGCAAGCAGCCTGGCAGCTCCTCTTCTTTTCCAACTGCTGTTACAGACACCGAGACTCATTTCTGCAGAGAAAGCACCAGACATCTGTAGAAGCAGTAGGCAGCAAAGTGATAGAGCCAGGAGTGTGCAAGTTGCCAGATGCATGTGGACAACAAGTTATCTGCAGGCTGAAGTATGAGAATCAGCAGTATTTAATCAAGGAAATATTAGAAGAAAGACTTAAATCTGAAGTAGCTAACAGTTTTGCTCAGAACAAAACAGCAGATTGCTGACACGACAGGGTCTCTCTTGAGCATGCCGAATTGCAGCAAATGGAGCAGAAGACTGGCTAGTGGGCTGTTACATTCCAGATTCCATGCAAAAGGTGCTACACTGCACACCTAAATATGCCGGGATGCTTGCCCTGATGACAAGCCAAACCCACCACTGAGTTACTGCTGCTAGGCTAGGCCAGACATCACACAAAGAAAGTTTATAAAACCCTGGCCAACCCACCAGTCTTCCCCACTCTCAGCAGCACACAGGCCTTAACAGGGTTGTAGTGAAATCATATATGGCAGTAGATATCCCAGCTGTAACCACAACAATTAACAAGTATGAATCCATACAACATGAAAGCTGTGATTCTGACTTTAGTGACTTTAGGTAATGCTGAGGAAATCAAACATTTGCACTCATTTCGGGGCACTGCCAACATGAAATTTATTTCTCTCACTTTTGCCAAAGCAGTAACTCTCGGCAACGGAAAGATCAGGTTTGTGCGTGTGCTTAATTCTTTCATTCCCTACCCATTTCCCTGCATCCCAAAGTAGGCACCAAATGGGGCAAGAATTATTCTTTCTTTCCACAGATGCACAAATAGGACCTGCCATCACAAATTTACGTAAGTGTACATATTTTCACTACTGGAAATAATAGAAGGTTCCCAGATGGACCAAGTAAATCTATTAGGAAAGTGATCCAGTTTGAAATATAAACTTCTGTAACACAATGTGGGTCCAGAGGTCTTTCACAAGGCATACCTTAAACATCACAGTTCACAAGAAAACTCTCCAAGAGTCCCCAGTATCTGTAGCACAAGTGCAAGCAGTCCCTTGCTAATATTATGCAAGGAATGATAAAACTGGATGACCACTATGCTGTTGGGCAACTTAAATGGCATGGTAAAATGATGAAAGGATGGACTCAGGATTAGATTTTATGATACCATTTGTAACTTTCCCACTCTCCAGTTCAGTGTCTTGTCACAGGTCAGTCTTCTCTGTTGCAGCAATTGATGCTTCTTTTTATTTTTTTTTTTGGCAAAATCACGATTTAAAACTGGATCAGTAAAACAAACTGGGTTTAAAAAAAAGGCATACATGTATATATTGAGAGAGGATAAACTACAAATCAAAACAACATAACTGCAACGGGGACTGGACACTTTAATCCAGCTTCATCAGTGGTAAATGATGACTTTGGTGTAAAGGTATTAAGCTAACCATGAAATAAATGTCATAACTGAAATCACTACTCTTTAGTTTTAAAGAGTTTGACTGAGCCAAACTTCATCACCAAAACCACAAAAGGTCTTCCTCACAAATCAGATATTACCAGTGCAAAATTCTCTCTGTAAGCTGGAAAGCAGCTCTGCAGAGAAGGACCTGGGCATCCTGGTGGGCCCCAAGCCGAACAGGAGCAGCAGCATGCCCTTGCAACAGAGGCGTACAGGCTCCTGGGATGCACTAGAAGGTTGACAGCAGGTAGAGTGAAGTGAGCCTTTCCCTCTGCTTAGCAGAGGTGAGGCCACATCCAGAGTGCTGGGAGACATGGACACACTGGAGCAAGTGAAGGACCACAAGGACGGTTAAGGAGCAGAAGTTCTTCCATGTGAGAAGAGACACAGCTGGGACTGATCAGCTTGCAGAAGGGAAGGCTCAGAGATATCTTACCAATGTATATAAATACATTTACATGGGGAGGGAGAAAAACCAAACAAGACCCAGCAAAAAACCTCCACACAAACTGGGTCTGGAAATTTAAGTAGTTTTTGTGTTTGAAGCTAGTTGGAAATTCCCTTCATTTCTCTGCTGGCTACCTTCTCACAAGGACAGTGAGAGGTACCTCACAGACATAAGGAAAACACAAGGCACTCCTGTGTAGTTACAGTGGTTCCAACAGATTAAATTTCCGTATTATGATTTACCATCTGCCTCAAGAATGGAAAAATCGGTGATTTCACAAACAATATTTGTATCACTGACAGAATACACTTAATTGTTCATATGACATGATTGAAGCAAAACTAATTAAGGTAATTACTAATTCATAAGCTTCATTCCTTCCTTCCAACATTTTCAGAGTTCATTTACTCCACAGGACATTAAGTGAGGCCACACTGTCACTCCTGCTCTACTCAGATGGACTTTTAAAGGTGGGAAAAATGCTAGTAAAAGTGGCTATAGGTTTCAAGTATGGAGGTCACATTTTGTCTGCTGTGCAAAACAAGAACAGAGTAAGATTTTGCTTGAGATAATAACTCCTGACATTTATCTCCCTTGCTGTTTCCTATTTTAATGGCAAGCTTCAAATATTATCATAAAACTTTTTAAAATGAATGCGGTTACTAACTCTGTAGTAAAAAATTACCACAAAACACATCTCCTCTCCATTAATAGTCTTCCTCTAAGTTTAGAGCAAATCAAAAGTGATGTTCTGTGCTACATTTATTTTATCAGTCTAGGTGTCTTCAACAAGATTAACAGGGTCTGATATTATTTATGAACTCTTTCTTAAACACTTTATGGAAAGACCTGTAGCTGGTCTAATTAGAGACTACAACAGTCCTTATAACATAAAGACCAAAAATAAAAAAGGGAAGGAATGGTTAGCCATGACTAACTTTATGGGCAGAATTGTGACTATAAGGTGAACAACCTCAAGCAGTAATATCTACTCTCCATTTAAGATCTGCTGATTTCAAGTGAAACCACTTGTGAAATTAGGTACTAGCAAATATTGAAGTATTACAATTCAATCCTAATAATAATGCATTTTGAAATATTTCAAGAGGGAAAGACCTCTCCAAAAACTGCAGATTAACTGACTCTGAAAAAAAAATTAGCAAAATCTCATTAATTCATCAGCACACTTAGACAACTAAGTCCCTATATTTAATACACTGGAGAATTTTATCTTTATATTTTTAGTTTCCAATATTATTTCCTTGTGCCAAAAACACAACTTTGAAATTGCTAGAGTTTTAAAAATCTGAATGCTTTTTAAACATAGGAAAATTAGGCTTTTCCTCTTTATAAAAGAACACGCCTTCTTCAAATGAATAATTTAAAACCCTCAAGTCATCATATATTCCATTAATCTTTCTGTTCAATACACATATTAGCAATGAGACATTGTTGTGAAATCTTCAGTAGAGGTTTAATTCAAACAAACAAACATGCTTTTGTGCTTATTTTTATGAAATGTTGCCTAGATGAAATAGATCAGTCTTTAAAATTAAACAGCAGGTTGTAAAAACTGCATTTACCATATTGCGAGACTGTTTGGAATCATCACAAATACAGGTATATTAGATTTTTCATGTATAGCAGATCAAAGTGCATTACATTAGTTCAAAGACACTGTATTATTCCTCTTCCCATCTACAGTATACTATGTGAATTCTTGTCATTATATCAATTTAATCCACTGCCATTTTTTAGGCTACTGTTTGTCTAACTGAATGAAGAACAGAGTAGTTGGCATTTAATGTGACTGCATCACTTTTTCCAACCCGCCTACTTTAAAGAAGAAGTTTGTTGAGTGCACACAATTCACTTTACAGATCATTTGAAATGCATAAACAATTCCAAATGCAGAAATAACAAAAACAATAATTTGTCATTTTGAAATGCTGAAACGCTTGGAGGAAGATTTGAATATAGTACACTCTTTTGTTTGCAAGCATGGTGATTTGCCAAGCTACACCTCACACTGCACTAACCCTAGGGCATTCCAGTCACAAACACACTTTGATCTGCTGTGCTTTTGGATTCTCTCTCAGAGGGCTCTACCTTTCTTGACAATCCCAGAGGGAAAACGCAGCCTTGCATTCTTTCCCTGCTACCACTCCAAAACGAACACTCCATATGCTTGCTGCTAGTTCAGCCTTGCACTGTTTTTCCACAAGCTTATTTGTATAATAACGACAGCTGCAGGATTCTTCAGCTTGAAAACGTGAATTGGATGTATATAAAAAAATAAAATAAAATAATAAACCCACAGATTACATGAGAAATGAGAACTACAGAAAGAATATTACTTCTTCATGGTCTTAATACATAGAGTGAAAACTAGAATGCAGCCACACTTTTGTATTGGTCTGCCTGGGCATCTTCTTTTAAAGGGAACAAAATACAGTTAAATATTTACTTTATGACACAAACAGTCAAGAGACAAACATCAATGGGTAAGAAAGAAGGCAAAAGTCAGTGGATAGTAGCTGTCAATCAAATCTGTGTTTCACCTCATCTGTACCCAGGTCTGCTGAGAAAGAATAGATATTGCAAAGGTTTCAAAGGTGATATGAATCTATTCTAGAATATATCTGTATACATTAATAAAAATGATAGTTGTAGCAGTATAAGGTGGTTTTAGTGTAAATACCTACTTTAATCTTGTTAAAAATACACTGACAACATAAGAAATCAAGCAGTAGCTTGATCTGGCACTATGTAGTTTAGTATGAGTTCACATGTTTGAGAGAAAACAAAAAAGGAAAACAAAAGCAACAGCTCTTAGATCTTTTGCACATAATTCTCTTCAGAGTTGGTAACTGAACGTCCTTATCTTGGGTTCTTAAAAACTTCAGACATTTCCAGAGACTCTGTTGACATATTTCATTCCAGTCTACAACCATGACAAAAGCAATGAAAGTAAAAATTAAGGGGATTTAAAAGCATACACTAAACCAACACTACTTCAGCTTCCCACACCACTCCCCCTTAGTTATTCACCTATTCCTTGGTGATGGGCAGTAACTGTACTACTGGGAAGGAGGAGAAAACCAGCCCTGGAACTCATCTCTGGATGGTTCCAAAGACGTCTTGTGATAGATTTCTTGCTCCAGCCTTCAATTTCCCTTTTCCACAATGAATACTAGTGGAGAGTACAACAGTGATGACAAAAGAAACACCAAGTATGGTGTTTTTTGTATTCACTGGAAAAGCCCTGAATAAGATGCTTCAGAGTCCCAAAGGTATCACAAGACATTGGTTTGTAATGACTAAAAAAAGTACAAACAACTTTCTGCAGGAGTAAAAAATTTAGCTATTGATATATAAGGTCTCTTTCTGCTTCCACTAACCAACAATAAATAAAAAACCAGACACATAAAGCTCTGCTATAGGTGCTTCACAGAATTCCTACATCTGCCAAAATATCCTAAAAAAACCCCAACAAACCAAGAAACCAAACCAAAAAATCACAACTAGACATACCTAAATTCTAAGGCAGCTCATAATGTTGAGCCATATTATTTGATACCATTTCTGAAAAAAAAATCTCTATTTTTAAGATTTCAATGTACTGATACACAGAACACATATTTGAATACACATCTAGATTTTAAGCAAACCTGCACACATGCGAAGAGAGCACCACTCCATATATGGCTGTTTCACATTCTCTCTCAGAAGATCTAACACTTCAGAGCAGACCAAAACAGTATATCACATTAAATAAAAACAGCTTTTATGAACATTCAAGACCAACAACTGGATGCACATAAAATAGTAACAGTTTCACTTTCCAAAACCCAAGAGCAGCCACTTTGCTTCCTTGATTCAGTGTGCAAACCACATAATTAGATTCTTTATTTAAAAGTAATAATGTAAAACGTACCAGTATTCCCATCTATAACAGCATTAGCAGCATAACTTTACTAACATAGACATGAATTAATATGCTTAGTTTTTAATACTATCTAATGGAAGAGATGGAAAGCAGGGGGAAAAAAAACAACTCTCCAACAAAAATCGAACGCTTGAAAATTGAAAAACGCAAGATGCCAAAAGAGATTCTTCAATGTCTCAGCCATTTACTGAAGAGATCTTTTCTCATTTGCTGATGACTTTGGCAGAGCTGGTATTGTCACCAGTCACTGTACTTTGTTTAATTATGCAGTACACCAACAGAAATTTTCTTTCTGATTGCATAAATCACAGTGCTTTGACACCAACCTCAATAGGCGCTGCTAGAACAATACAGAGAACGCTATTGACTCCATCTCTCAAGTCCACAAGGTGTATCATTTAGCCAAGAGTGATAATTAGACACAGAATATACTGAAAACTGTCAATAGGCATGTCAATAGGAGGACTCTTAGCATCTAGCATCCAGTGAATCAATGGTGTTTTTTCAGCTATAAAATCAAGAAAATGATAGCTTTCAAATGAATGGTGGAAAGGAAACACGAGGCTCCTCAGGGAGGAATAAAACAGCTCAATTTTCCTTCACTGAGTGGCTCTCCAACTGCCTCACTCAATGGAAAAGGTCACAGAACATTACAGCAAAATATCTCTGAAACAAGATGTACAACAATGCTGGGACATGACATGAAGTACAAGCACACTACAAAGGCCCATATATCTCTGACCTGACAGAATTAAAGCATGGGTCAGCAGATGCCAGACAAGACAGGAATTGAAAGACAATGATTGATCTGTGTAGAGGAAAATATGACTGCCTGTCCATATCAAATATGTATGTATGCATGAACAGGATTATATGTACAGTATGCCCCTTCCCCTCACAACAGTTTTTAAAGCCATAGTCTTGCTTTCTTTTTTTAAATTATTTTATGTATATAATTTTCAGCTGAAGTCCAAGGAAGATATAAAGCTGAACTTTTTAACACATGACTTTTTGTTGACGTATTCCTACCAAAAAATGTACCAGACTTAAACTGATTCTGGAATACCACTTGCATATATCTTTCTGAGATATATGTACACTTCTGAATACTGGAAAAGTAGTGACAGGAAGCCATTTCACTCACTCTGAACTCTTTCAACTAAATGTTTTAGTTGGCATGGAGAGACAAAGGATTCCCACACAAAGCCTGCTCTGAGAACCAGCACATTTTCACAAAGCCAGGTTTATAACTGCAGCTGTGAAGCAAACGTAGCCTCTGTACCATGGTTAGTTGAAATGGTTAGAAATGAAACCAGAAACAAGAACTGCAGTGCCGACAGGACAGAGGTGGGGAATCAGAACAAAACCAAGCAGGTGAAGAATGTCAGGATGGACACGAATGGGTTTTTTTTCTCTTTCTTTGTACCCTAAAAGAAACTGTCTTTTAAAAGGTAGCTGCTTAGCAGTTGCAAAGCCAAGACTTTATGTGATACCTGTCTTTGCACATTCAACACATTTTTTACCCCAGGGAATGTTTCTATTAAAGTATAAATGTCCCCTGAAAAGGAACTACTAAGAGGTCCTGTGGCATTCCACACTTCTCATTGCTTCACTAACTGCGAGATCAGTTTCTTCAGTCATTGACAGCTATACAAAGTTATCCCAGGATGTGGAAGTCAAGCTCAGTTCTGTTCCCAGATTAGCTAAGTATAAAACCACTCACATTTTAGGTTAGAATCTAGCTCATGTGCTTCTAAGCTCCACATAACTAAGACTTGCGAGCAACCACATTGTTATCTCCTAAAGCCACAGGAGGGCATGTTCATGACTCAAGGAGGGAGCAGATGTGTTGAATAAGAAGCTGCCATTTTTACACTCACCTTTTCATAAGTTCTTTTTGGTATCAGTGTGTTTCTTTCAATATCTGAACCCGAAACATACAAAATAAAAACGCACAATATGAATCCTAAGTCTTGTTGACAGAACCAACATAAAGTAAGTTTTCTTCTGCTTTTCTTGAGTTTGAAGTTCTTGCACTGAATAAAAGATAAACCTTCCCATCCCCCTCCCCTCAACAAATTGCTATGTGAGAAACTGGAGTTCAGTGTGAAATGAAGTGTCTCATCCTGGAGGTGCCATGATGGTGGAGAAGAGAATGCCAACAACAGTATCAATAGCACTTCACAGTCAGGAAAAAAAAATAGTTAGAATTACTCTTTTATATGATCAGTATTCAAGAAATCCTGTCATAGACAAAATATGACCACCTCTCATTTGTTGAAAACACAATTTTAAGCATAAGCCCTCTGAATGTCTTATGTTACTCCATTCTAGCAAGCTTACAAGCCTTCCTTACAACATTAGACCAGCCATACAACCACAGTAGGAATCCAAAAGAGGCCCTTAAGCTTCAAATAGAATGTAATCTCAGGGAAATACCTGTTATGAAGTATAAAAATATAAGATTTCTCCTTAACATGGATGATTTATAAACTCTCCCCTCATACGCTTTTACAAACCTTGACCAAGATATAAAACAACACACAGCTACAAACCTTACAGAAATGCAGCTAAGGAACCCCCTGGTTTTTTAAACATTTTCATAGTGCCTTCTAAAACCACTAAAAAGCTAGAAGGACAAACTAGTTGGCAATTCCAGATATTCTACCAATACAAGTAATCTTGTTCAAATCTTTGTGCAAGGGTTCCAAAAAAGGACAGAAAATTCAAACCTAAACCAAGAAATTTTTTTTTTTAAAATACCACAACTGTATCATGTAGGAAGAATGATTTATGCTTTTTAAATACTCTCCCAGAACAGTGGATGCCATGTAATCCATTTTCATAGACTTTAAAACCACTGATAATTTTTTTCTCTCTAAATGGTTACATCTAGAAGTCTTCAAACAGTACTTTTACAATTATGAACACAAATGTGTTTTTAACAAAACACATTCAACTGCCAAGGGTGTGGAAAAGCAGTAACCAATGCTTAATACACTAGACAATGAACAAAGATGTAGATCAAAGAATTTCAAAGAGCACCTGCTGCAGAAGCTAGACCATCAGGAAGGCAAGAAAAGCTATGAAAATTTAGGGAATAGTTACAGGGGTGCAACATATCTGTTAGTTAATCTGGTTATGAATTTCCTCCTCCTCTTTCCCAACCTTTTATTTCCAGTCTAACACTTCACCTTCTTTATAATTTACTGTACAACTTTAATTGGAGAAAATTCAGCATTTTGCAGTGGTAGGCCCACAAGTCAGAAAACAATACAATCTCTTCCTCTCTGCCCTTCAAAAATAAAATTGAATCAAATAAACTCAACTTTGTAACTTGGGATCTATTATCTAGAGGTAGTATTTTTTTTTTTCTCAGAATAACCTTCAGAGAGAAAATTCTCCCACTGCTAAGATTAACTAGAGTCCAATGCCCAGTCTTGGTACAACAAGCCTGTGAACCCAGAGTGTTCCTTATTACTGCTCCTGTTACCTTTTGTTTCTCATACCTTTTCACGTCAGAAACCAAAGACATAGTATAAACAAGAAGATAACTCAGCACTTTAACCATCTTGAAATCAAATAAAACAAATGTTCCCTAGCTTTATTTCATTTCTCAGATGTTCATAATTTTGTCTAAAACCTAAAGTCATGTCTACGCAAAACAGAAATCTGCCTGTTCCTATGGTCTCCTCTGCTTGTCTGTGAGAGATCTGCTGAAAGACACTTCATCAATGCAAAGGCATGTTTCATGACAGCTACCAAAAAAAGCAGCAGCAGTTTCAAAAATCAAAGAATGTTCCTTTGGGAAAGCGTTATTTGCATGTTCATAATGAATACTTAACTACACATCTGTGCAACCCTTTAGGTTTTTGTGGTAGGAAATGATCTTTTAAGAGGACTTTGCCAACTTCCAGCAAGTATTCACTCAACCTTTGCTAGGCTGAATAATAACAAGCTTATCAGTTAGCTTTCATCATGACTTTAAACAGTTTATAAGAAGCCATGTGATGAATTACTGACTGAACTGACCAGAGTGTTAGGCCAAAACCCCCTTAAAGTCAGGGGGTCATTGCTGAACAGAAATTTTGATGAGGTGTTATATTTTATTTCTTATAATTCATCTGCAAAAAGAGAAAAAATAAGTATTCAAACTCAGCATTGCATGCACTACAATACTTAAATAACAAACAGGTTGGCTTCTAAAAAAAATCCATTAATGATACGCTTTTCAATTTATAAAGGAAAAACTGGTTTGAGATCAGGACATGCACACACAAAGATCTCCCAACACAGCACCTACAGGCACTATCTTAAAAATAGATCCAGAGAAGCTATGGTGCAAGCAAATTACCACTGTCACAACTCAGGGATCAATTAATTGAGTATTGCTTCAAAAAACTGAAATATTGCTTTAACATGAACCATCCTATACAATACATAACACACTCAAGTTTTGCCTTACAGTACAGATGCCTACACTGGTGTTCAGTCATTGTCTAAACCACCAAGCAATAGGAAAGTAAAGATTCTAAGGAAGAATTGCACTGTGCTACACAAAGTTATCAGTATTTAAAGTTAGCAGCTGTTTTTTTTGCTAAATGTATAAACCACAATGCTATGAAGACACAGGTATGTTTCTTTTTTAAAAATTAAGCTATAGTAATACAAACATTTATATGAAGACAATATTAAAGATACTAACAATAAAAGTGAAAACGTTTATCAGACACTGCTACATTTCACATCCACCAAAAGCAGTCTATGCATTTACATCAGACGTGAAGCATCTCTTAGGCAGTACAGGCTTTACTACAGACACAGATTTCACCAGAGGAGGAGCTTAATGAGCATTTCTATGTTAAGGAAACCTCCCTGTCTGACCATTCAGGAGGCAGGGATGGCTCCAATGAGCTGATGGGTCCCTACACATCCCACACACAATCAGACCAGGTTTCCTCAGCAGTTCAAGCCCAGCTTTCCCTTTGCAGAATCTCAGAACTCTCACTCCGTAAAGTAACTTATTCAGGGTGCAGTAACACAGAAATAGCTCGAAATGGTGCCTGTGAGAAGGGCCCCCAGCCTGAGGAACCCTTGGGGTTTTATCCCTGCCAGTGCAAGCGTGGGAAGGTCTGGGGTCCCCGGCTCCTGCCGTGTCCCTGAGTGACCGGTGCCCTGGCTCGGACACAGCTCCCTGAGCCCTCATTACGCAAAGTGGTGGCAGCTCACGGCCTCTTGATCAGCCTCCCACCCAGAGCTCAACCTGCAGCTCCCACTGCAGCTGCACCCCGAGCTCCTGCACTGAATGTGCTCCTCAAAACCCACATCTCCATTCCCCCTGGCTACTTGCCTTATTCCTGCATCCTGGCCAAGGTGCAACACTCTCCTCCCAAACACTCTCGCAATCTTCATTCATTTTGAATTTTTTTTTCCTTGAAGTTCTTTGGTTCTAAAAGAGAGGTTATTCAGCAATTTCACTGCTTCAAGTGGAAGAATAACCGTAAACTTGTTGTAGAGGTAGGGAATACTGCATAAATTCCACAGCAACACTGAACAAAAAGGTTGAAGAGAGTTACGGAATAAAAAAAAATTTTATTTACCACTGCCTTTCTTTCTCAAATAAGTCAGAGAAAGACTTTCAGGAACAAGACTGGAAAAAAAGAAGCTGTGGAAAATTTGGGGTTAATAACAAGAAGCCCTAAATTTTACCTTTTATCATGGAGCTCGTTGATTTTAGATAAAGGCATACAATCAAAGGTTCAACAAATAACTGATAAGAAAGAGGTGATAGGATTAAAGGCTTGAGCAAAACTTAGCTGGATACTGGCAAGCTATCAGTTAAAGGGACAAACCACTGATAGAGTATAAACAAAGGCTATGAAATTTAAGGACTTTGGCAATCTAGTAAATAGCAAAGTATTGCATTGTTTGCTGGAGATGAGAAAGAAGTCTCAGATAAAATTTGGTATATCAAAAGTCTGTCCATTGTGGGACTGTAAACAAAGCTAAACCACAGAACAACAGGATTGTTGTCATTCGGGCCAGCAGTTTATTCAACAGCAAGATCTGCAACAAAAGTCGGTGCTTCTGACTTGTAACACCACACACAGTAAGAGGACAGAACGCTTATGGATATGATCAACAAGATCAAGCTCTTATCACATGTGCTAAGAGACCCCAAAAAACGTGAAAAAAAAAAGTTTCAACAGTCATTTTGCAACTACTTATTCAGTACTCTTCAGTGACAATCACTCTGAACTGTATCTTAAATACATCAGTTTTGGGGGGAAACAAAATGAAACCAAACAAAACCACACACCAACAAAACTGTAAATGAAGCAACATCACAGAATTGATTCTCTCCAGCCAAGTTCACACTGGCAAATCCTCCTCTGTTTGCTCACTCCTATCCACTCCAACACATCCAAACTCCATTCCTACTTAGAGAGATGCATACTTAATTATCCAAGAATGCTAGCTGGGAATTACCTCAAAAAAATATAAATGTTGCAATTTAAATAGGTCTTTTCACACAATTTGATCTACCAGGTAGACAGGAAGTGCATGAAGACATATACAGTACATTTTCAAACACTCTGATACTTAATAAAATTATGTTTTCAAATGGGGAAGAGAAGGTAGGAGGGGAAGGAGAGAGCCTTCTTTTGGGTATTTCTCAGTCCTGCTGGCTCAGGTCCTGTATAACGGTGTTGGAGGGTAGCAGCAGCAATTCACGTAATATAAATAAATATTTTTACAAATACAGATTAAAAAGCTGAGAAATCATCCATGAGCCCCATTAATGCAGATTTCTCTGAAACAGGTCTTGTGCAGAGTGTCTATGTATATGTTGAGTAAGTTTTCACACACAGGGCTGTCATCCAAGTGATCATTCTGGGCCTTTGGGGACAGGGTGGAGGTGAGGAGGTGTGCATGTGAGTGTGATTTCACAGGTTTTCAAACATCCACTCCAAAAATAAAAACTAACCCAAAGACAGGGGGGAAAAAAAAAAATGAACTAACTGATGGTTTGAACTGTCTCTAGAGTAACCAATATTCCTAGCCTCAAAACCAACAATTTCCTACTAACCCAAACTGGTATTTAAGAAGAGATTTCTAAAGCACAGAAAACAGCTAGGTATGATTTGCATCTTTTAAAGTCCCCCTCACTCCACAGCTTTACTTCAAACGAATGGTAGCAACAGGCTCTGAACTTCTACTATTCATGGGAGCAGCACATGCTGGGCAACATCACAGTAGTCAGTAATGTATGGCCCAGACACTCCTTAAAACAAAAGGAAACCAAACAAATTGCTACATCAAAAGCAGTGAAATTAAGGCAGAGAAGCTGACAGAGAATGCACTTTACTGTGACAATAAAGCCCTCAATATATAAGATTTTCCAATATTTGGGAAACTGCATCTACTGTTATTTTTGAAGCAGATAACATAATTAAGATCTCAAGCTTATACTTCTAAACCACACTGCTGATTTTTGTCTTCCAAATCAAAAGCTTCTGTAAATTTAACTAAATGATACAGCTTCCTCTTAATTCCTTTACTAACAGTATTTCTCTTACAGCTCATGAAATCTGTTACATGTTCAACTTTTGAATTTCATTTGCATGGTAATTGCAATTACAATAATACTTCATCATTAGGATAATATAGGCTAAGATCCTATGTAATTTTCACTTTTTATTGGAAACTCTGAGACTAAGAACACAGCTAAAATATTATATATTAATGTCAATATAGCTAATACCCCCCAAAATCCCACCAATTTACTTTTCACTGACAATGTTAAAAGAAAATGATTTATGCAGATCAATCACCTAACTCATCAAGTCATTCACTGACAGCCAGCCTTCATCATTGCTATTTAAAAGGCACTGCTGACAGAAAAGACCGACTCTTTGATTAAGGGCTCTGTCTGGCTAACCTTTTATTTGAAGAATGATTGCCGCTGAGTGACAAATACTTTCCCATTCATTTCAAGGAAAAGATATTGACATTCAAATTCTTGATGTCTACACCGAACAGATGCCACTGTTGGCAAGTGGCTTGATAGCAACAGCAGGTACACTACTACTCTGGGGGGTGAAAAACAGCACCACTGGCTCAAGTTAAAGGCTCTCAACAAGTGAAAGCTACAGATCTCTCAGCCAAATCCTCTCTCTTCAACAGTTATCATCAAAGAACATCTGTTTGTTGTTTCTCCCTAGTCCTCTTCTTGAAAGTGTCCTAGCCTCACCTTGACCCCACTTCCAATTGAATTGGATGTTATTACTAAAAATAAAGAGAACTCAGCAGCAAAGTGACCCTTTGGTTGAGAAGGGCGTCCTCCCTTACACAACATCCCCAAACACCCGTCAGGGAAATCCCAAAGCAAGGGCTGCTGCTTCCGCACTAATGTGATTTCTGTTGACAGTAATGTGAAATGGAAGTTGCATTTGCAGTATCACATACAAAATCAAAGCCAATATGTTTGTTACTTTAAGCTGATCCCTCTGTCACTTTCTACTTTATTACTTTATAAAAAATAAAAAAGGAGTGAGAAAGGGAAAGAGGAGATGAAAGCTGGCCAAAAGCAGCTGCCTGATAAGTAGTTAATGTTCAGATCCTGTTTCGGACAGAATTTACAACCACAAGTATCCTAAAAAACAGTCATTAATTTATTTTTCCAAAAAAAATCAGAAATCAAGATCAGATATGTACCCCAGGTGACAGCCTTCAATGCTAAATGTTTTCAAAAATAAATATCACACAATGAAATGTTTGTTTCTTTACTTGCACGTTTCACAGATCTTAATCAGATTCAGCATACAGATGCATATCACTTAAAAAAATTCTTTTTGAATTTTGATCTACTTGATGAGAGTTCCCCAACTTCTCTACTACAAGCAGGAATGTATACAGGGATGTTACAGTTAAACATAGGTAATAAATAATATCAACAATTCTCCCTGCCAGAGCACCATTCCTTCCCAATTTATTCTTGCCTAGGGTGTGGCACTGGGAATTAATATTCTGCTGCATAATGTGTCTTCATATTTTCCTGATACTAAAACTCAATTTACTCTTCTGGAGTATCACAGAACTTCTGTTCATCATTGTATTAGGCAGCCATATTAAGCCATCCAAAAGATTTCTCCACAGCAATAAACTCTCTTTGGAGTTTTCTAATGAGGTAGCTCTGCCACATAACTTCACAGAAACACAGAATTCAGTTAGCAAGGCTGGAGAGGGGTACAGAGCCAACATTACTCCTGAAGAAAAGCATGGCTTGGTGTAGAAATCTTTGCTTTTCCTACAGTCCAAATAATTTGCTTCCCAGCTTCTTCCCATTTCTGAAACCCACAGCAAAGATCAGTGGCACAGAAATGGAAGCTATCGCTACCAGGAGAAAAACGAGGAAGCTTTGCAAATCCAGAGGGCAAACAGCATTACAGGGCTAAAAAGACAAACTCATTTGGCTCTTCATGCAAAAGAAAGAAAAGAAACAACAAGAGGAACGACAGAAGTGCACCCCCTCCTGATGTCTCTCCAAGGTGGAGGTGGGTATATATTTACAGCATATCTGTAATACCATCAAGGCTATAACTGTCACCTAACATTTCGTTTTTAGTTGTTTACTAAGTCAGCAAATTTCATGGTTGTGGAGAAGATTCTGTGGTTGTGGAGAAGAACAAAACCAGCACACTTATTATTTCTAAATGGACTGTTAGCTGTTTTGTGATTTTTAAACAGTTTGTTCCAACTATTAGGAAAATCTAACATTAAAAACAACCTATACAGAAAAAAAATCTAAAATTAACAACTAGTGGGGGTTTGGTTGAAGATCTGATTTACTCAGCCTTCCAATCCCATGCAAGAAAAAACTATGGTGTAAGAATACCTTCACCAACTGGGTCAGAGCAAAAGTCTCTCTAGTCCAGCACCTTTTGTCCATAAGTAGCCAAAAGTGTATATCCTGGAATGAATATAGGAACAGGCTAAATCAGTTTGGAGCCAGTTGTCCACAACAAAACAACAAAATCAAGCTTTATACTGTAGTTTCTTAAATTTCACATGCACTTACTCATAAAAAAATTATGGTTTTGTTCATGTCTCTAATAATAGTAAATAAACACAGATTTACAGGCTTGAACTTTATTTAATAAACTATTTGATCATACCTTTTCTCTGGCATTCTTCCATTTTAAATAAAGATTAATCTGTGATAGAACTCCAAGACTGCCGCTGTAATCAAAAGAAAAAATGCTTTCAGGTTTTCATAGGCTTCTTCACATGCTTTAGTAGTATCTTTTTCTTTTCCTTAAGCATATTTGAATGAACTGTTTGAATATGTTTACTCTTTCATCTCTACAGCTTTGAAAACTTCATACTTCATATCTGATCTACAACAAAGCAATAAGGACTGCAGAGGTTGACAGCATGGACATAATTAAATACTACCATCAATGAACTGCCATGTTGAACAATACTGACTTATAATGCACTTCATGATCAACCATCTACATTTAAAACTATTTCCCTGAGAGGTCTAAAAAGGACCAGCTTAGACTTTTTTTTCATAAGAGATCCACAGAAAAAGAAATCAATTTCTACATAACTCGGTAATGAGTCCTGCTCTTTACCAGAAGTTTCAGTTTACAAACTGAATACACTTGGAAAAGTGTAAGCAATATTTTGTAGATGTCACCTCTAACTAAAGATCAAGAGAAGAAAATCAAATCCACAGTCATTGCATTTACATAATCAGTGACGTGTCATCACACATACTTTTTCTAAGATGTACCATACCAAGCAACATAATAAGCGATTGAAAGACAGAAAATTAACATGGAAATGAACTAGCAACAAACAGCAATTCATAAAGGATTTCTCAGTATCATAAAAACACACTAATTATCCTAAACTTTGGAAAAAATATTTTGACACGAAAAGCTTGCAATATGTATCAAAAATAGCATTAACCTCTTTCATATTTGTAAGAACGTTAGGCCAAAATAGAAATATATACAACATATATAAGTATACAGAAGAGAGATTTTTAACAAAGCAGAATTACAGCTATCACAGCAATTTGTAGATAAATTATTAGGTTTATTACTTCTAAAGTACTTTGAATAGAAGTGTTCCAGCTGTTACATCTGATCACCAGCACACTGCCAATTTTCTCTGCCAGATAGTCTTTTTATGCATTGGGGAACTTGTTGCAATTAAGGGATTTTCTCATTTCTTTATAATTCTGTGACTTACAAGGGTGTCTTAAAAATTCAATTGCATCAGTTCCTTTTATTCAAATTTGCTGCCTATGAAACTGAACGAAACCATCACATCTATTTCCAGTGAGAAGCCCAGGTTAACATCTTTCTCGTGATGCTTGCTGCATTAGTATGCTGCTGCTGGCACAATTGACAGCCAATAGCTACAGTAAACCTTACAGCATATTTGTGGAAAACCTTTTTAATGAGATGCTTTATACTACAGTAATCCCTCACTACCTTCAGAAACATATTTAAAATTGCAGGCTATTTTACCAAAAATAATATGTTATGGTTCTTTTTCCTCAAAACTGTTCAATTTCTAAGAAAAAAACCAAAATCTAAGGCCAGAAAACAGTACATCTTGACTAGTGAAGAAGCACTAATCTGCCAGGATTCTTAAAGTTCTCATCAGTAAGATAAATCTACTCAATTGCAAAACTGTGTCTTCATTACATTTACTTCTTCCACTCTACAGTATCTCAAAATACATTACTTATTTCAGAAGGAATGGAAAAATTTCATCTACTATTAGAAGATGCAACAACACTACAGCTAGTAGAGTGTATGTAATAGTAGAGTAGCACACATGGGGGATGAAATGGGAGACTCAGAAAATTAAAACTGACTGTATGGAAAGTGCTTAAGTAGGTATGATTTATGTATTTGCTCAGGGTATTTAATCAAAACACCCCTGGGTTTTTGATAGTTTTTTTGAAGAGTGACATAGTCTAAAAGTGATTACTCAGAATATGGGTTTAAAGACAGCAATGAAAAAAAGCAGTCCTCCAATGCCCAACAAAACAAACTTCTAAGAGAAGAGCTCACCCACCTTATCACTAGGGCAACTTCCTTCAGAAAACTGGTTTTCCCTAAGGGTTTCCCTTCCCAGGGCTAATCAAGCCCAATCTTGTTTAGTTTGTACTATCTGACAAGATACTGCTGTACCACACAAGGTGGTCCAGCAGATAAATTTAGAGCCCAGCCTACAGCAACTCTGAGCTCCATTCCCAGGTAGAAAAATCAGGCAACATTCCTCAAACAGTAAGTGATTTGGCCTGCAGAGACAAATGCCATTTCACAGACCTCTCCTACTGATTAAATATGCAACCTTCACAAGAGTGTGCATTATTCCTCATCGTTTCAAAGCTCTGGACAATTTGGAATATACCTCATACATACACCCACAAATGGACTTAATGGCTGAATCCATTTGGGGCCAGAACTAGCTTCTTTTTTCCACATTCACCCAGTCCCTAATTTCCTGACATAAAAATGGCATCTACACTGCAGCCCTTCTGCACCTCTTCAACATGACAAGAGTGATCATCTGACCACCCATCAGCTGCCCCAGCATGCACACAGCCACTGCCATGCTACACTGCAGATATATAAACCCATAAACAAGGTGAGCCCAGTCAAAGAATGATCTCCTTCCTTAAGTTTATCAAGTCAAAAAGGATTCTTTGTTTTAGCCACTAGTGAGTTATGATGAGCAATCAAAAATTACTGTATTGCAACACATTCTTGCATTCTTGCATTCATTCACTAAACAGAACTCCGCTTAAATTTATTAAATAATTATTTTCTCATTTCTTTCATTGCACCTTTAAGAATAAAACCTGTCTGGGCTTCCAGGAAATCAGCTATTCCACATATAAAAACTGTGCTGAGATCTACATACTCTGCTCAGAAACTGCAGCTTTAAAAAAACCAAATGCTGAATTTGAGATATTATTGAACTTTGATTGATCCACAAGTAAGGAATTAAAGCAGGTATCATTTCAAATACATCCACACCCTCAAATAGAGGCCATAGAACAGGAAAGAAGATGAGACAACTAACCAGGGAGTAAGTCCACAAACTGAGTGGAATTCTTCCTAGCATTTAGTTTCTCTCCAGCAACAAGGCCTCAGAAAACCTAGCATGAGATGGTTTTTACAACGGCTGCTTTGCCACTATGATACACCAGACTGCCAGTAGCTCAAAACAGTGAACTAAAATAATAGTTACCATCATGAAGGGTCAGCAAATTCTTATAGCTTTGGTCTCAGAAGAGATTTCTCGTAACTAAATTAAAGGAAAAAAAAAAAAACCAAAACTGTAATTGGTAGTGGTAGGCAACTCAGAGTCTGTAGAAAGAAGCCAATGCTGAATAACCTGATGAAGCCTTTAACATAGTTTGATGAAACATCTTTCAAAGACCATAAGGAAGATATTAGGGTCTCTTAACTGTTAATAAATATCACTGACCAATTCAGAACATGAAGCTGGTGAATTATTTATGCTAAAGTCTCTGGAGATTTTATTGACTATTAAAAATCAGAGCTCCCCATTCCACAGATTTCAGGGCACACACAGCTGAAGTGCTTTGGAGAAGGGTCATGGAAATATTAGTCAATTGGAGAGCAACAAGGAGAATCTCAAGTACATGATTGCCAGTCAAGTATTGTTAAGTATGAAAGTGCCTTGGCTCTCAATCACTGTATTTTTGTACTGCAAGTTTGTTCACATGCAGTCCTTGCTCTGAGCTGTTCAGGAACAGTTACTCTAAATAATTTTCCCTTCATTTACACATATCTTCGACAGAATCTCCAACATATTATAAAGTTGCAAAAGACATTCAGTTTTTGACTTCTGGCACAACAAGAGAGAGGAAAGATTAAAAAAGCAGTGAAGTGTTTCCTTTAAAAGAAACTGGAAATGCATGTGTTTACTTATTCTCAAGTTGTACTGTAACAAAACAAAAGGGATAAAAAGAAAGATATATGGAGCTAGATAGAGACTAGACCCACCTCCTTTCCCACAATGCCATAGAGAGGAAATAGTCCCTCACCTCACCACCCAAATGAAGTGACATGATTTTAAAAAGGACAAACTTGAAGGGTTTTTCTTCATTTTAAAAAAGAGAGGGAAAAAAAACCCAAAACAGAGAAGAGCTTTTTGTCAGAATTGACTACCATGTCTATCATGACTGTGGGACCAGACCAGGACAGAAAACTGACTCAAGAAGCTGAAAGGAAACCATTAGCAGAATTCCAGTTTTCCAGAAGACACTGCTCTGAGCCCAAATAAGGATTTATGAGATTGAAGCACATAAATGTGTGTTGACTATATAATTTTGTCTAGAAAACCCACCTCCAACATCACTAATTAGGGAGCAATCATGTTTTACAGTAGTGTGCAAAGTTTGTCTGCTTGTTTCTATTAACATCTACCTCTGAGGAGCTAAACTATTGACCCAGAGCATGAAGAACAGCTGCAGTTCTGGGAAGGCTGTGTTCAAACTGCAGGAGAGCAAAAAAGGTTGGCAGTGGTCCCAGAGGTCAGGTGCTAGACCAGAGAAAAGTGCTGCAAAGGGCTGTCCATGTAAGGCTTCGAATTCAGCTCAGCTCTCACCCACCGGGTGCAGGGCAGGCAGACAGGAAGGGCTGTGGGCACCCCAAGGAGCATCCAGTGCAGTGGGAAAGGCAGGGGCTGAGCTCTACCAGAGCAAACAGCTCCGGCAGGGGCCCACGGCACCCAGTGAACCGTGGGAAGGGGATAAATAGCTGAAACGATGCCAGTTACTTCAAACTGAAATGTGAGCTACGTGAATAATGACAAGAACACTAATAGTCACTCAGAAATTACAAATTCATCAGAAATGGGGAAAAAAACAACACAGAAGCATAGAAAAGTCATTAGGAAAAAGTGAAATATTCCAAAAATACTGCTTAATTGAAAGGTGAATGCAAATGAATATCTGCATTTTAAAATCAGCATATGTGAAGTATTGGCTTGTCAGTTCGATCCCACTTCCCCCTTTGCTCCTCCGCAAAACTAGTACAGCTGATTGACTCAGACCTGTGTAATGTACAGGATCAGCACTCAGGAAGGAGTTTGCAATCAGTTTTAACAAGATTGTATTTTTAGCTATCAAGTCCTGATAACAAATGGTTCTGATGGCCAAGTATTAAATATCACATTGGCATCCTTTGCTGTGAAAGAATAAAAATAAAATAGAGTTTTCCATCCATGCTGGTTTTCTCATTTTCATTTTTAGAATATATTAATTATTAACAAAACACCACACATCAATTTTCAGCCTTATATGAAATCATTAGATGACTTTCCAACTTTCTCAATATAAAAAAAAATTTCCTCCTTTTAGCTATTAATTATAACTGCTTTCAGGTATATTTTTGTACATTGGGAAATCCCCATGATGTATGCTTCTGTGAAATAGGTTACCTCAATGTCTGAAGCTAAAGCAAAGCATCAGTCCAAAGTAGATCGTTGGCTTGTTACTATTTTGGTTGACATTAGTAATGCTAACTAAAATCATTTAAACACACAGGTAGCATTCCTTTACTTAAAAATTACTTGTCTCAGAAAAGGAAAAAATACAACTCCTACAGCATAAAGAAAAGCTGACTATGCAATCAAAAGCCCAAAGGACCCAATTTCTTCTTAAAGTACCTGATGGACATTGTGACAGTCTGATTACCTTCTACCACCAATTTTTGGAACATGTGAAAAATACTGTATGCTTCTGGCTGGTATGTGGTCCAAGATGACTCATAAATCTTCCTTTATCTCCTTCGTGGTGTTAGCAGAAAAGGATGAGTTGCTTTTTTCCATCTCATTCACATGTCTTTCTGTCTGTTACCTGTGCCCTTGAGCAAAGATTACTGATGCCCTGCCTTTGATATATGACACATCACATACAGCAGCTTTTCATCAAGTGAATTAACCTGAAAAAATGCAAACCTACCTGCCAGTTGCTTCCCAACTTTCCACTATTCCTTTGTGTACCTTCTCCCTAACATGCCACACAAGGCATGAAAGAACAAGGTTACCAGTCAGAGCAAATTAAATTGTCATTCAGTGGACAATGACGGAATTTATCGAAATAGTAATACTAACTTAATATTTACCTTACTGATTCAAATTGTAAAATATACTTTTCATCATATTCCTAGCCTGAAAAATGTATCTATTTAAAAAACAGAGGATGAACTATCTGCTCAGATCCCCTTAAATTATTGCTATGAGTCATATATAATAACTGCAATTCAAGTAATGCATTACTGATACAACTCCACAAACAATTCTGCCATGCTAATCCATACAGTAGGATTAGTCAGTATGCTGCATATGCTGTTTTGTTCTTATAAATTAAAATATACTTTGTACATAGAAAAAGCATTAATATCATAAAATGTTAACTCCTTCCAATGGTTGAACTGTTCACAAGAAGTATTTTTATTACATGAAATAAAAAAATATGTTGCTCTTTTTCCTTAGGAGGGCTCTTTTAAGAAAGGCATCTGTGGGGTGCTCTCTTTTCTGCACATGCCTTCAATCCTACATTTTAAAGATGTCATTGAGATAAATACTGTGCTGCTAATTAGCAAGATTCACACACATCTCTGAGACTTTATTTATGCTTGGGAATTTTTTTCTACTGTAGACTACATTGTAAGTGTAAATTTTTAAGTGGTTACTGACAGGATCTCAAAGAAATTTAACCACAGGAGTTCCTAGATATTCCAGTGTTTTTAAAGACAGGACAGTAACCTCTTAATACAACAACGCACTTGAAAATATACGTGCTGCCTTTCTTATAAAACTCTTTTATCAAAATTGTATTATATCTTCTAACGAAGGCAGTGAATGAAAAATATAAACATTGATATATATTTTCCAATGAATTGACTTAAGAGTAACATGTTAAAATAGGATTAATGGCACAAAGCATGTACTATATAAAAATAGCCTGTAGAAAAAAGCATTAAGCAATTACAATTCTAGCACTGAAGGCTCCAATATTATAGGGTAATATTTCCTTAATGTTAGACTTCATTAACCCTAAGATAATCTCTCATAAATTTTGCTGATTTTTAAGGAGAAAAAATAAATTATGTTTATTAAACTACTGAATATGTTTATGAAAACAAGACATAATCTAGTGCTATAAACTTCTTGTCTTTATCTGAATAATCAGGAAGCTCATAAATAAAATATCATATAACAAAGTGAGTGTTAAAATTCATTACCGTAATAGCTATGCTCATGATCTATTTCATTAACACTCCTCCTTTCTTTGAATAAATGGGTTCTTGGGTCTACCAGAGCAAGGCCATTTACAAGACAAAATACTAAGCTGCTTTTTCCCATTTTCCCTTATCTGTTCTATTCCCAACTTTCTAAATTAATTCTTCCTTTAAATCTTATTGTTCCTTCCAGTGTAACTCACAGCACATTAGAGAAACTTGAAAGAAATATAAGCAAAGAAATGGGTCTGTGGAGTTTAAGTTAATTAGGAATCTAAGTGACTGGCGATGAGACTTGATGGCATTTGGCTTTGGAATTAATTTAAGAAGCTTAAGTTCATTTAAAAATAAAATATAAATATATCAGAAGTTCAAAAGAAGTCATACCTCAAAAACACCACACTAACATTTCAGCCTCAACATCCGCTAATGTTAACAATATACGATTTTATCTCAAATATTTCTTCAAATCAACATGGATCAAAAGAGCCAGTAGCTGTTAGTGAGGCAGCAATATCGGGGCATAAAACTAAACATTAGCAACTGCAGAAGTCACCATGTGCACTCAAGCACGTAACAATGGAATCCAACTTAACGTGCTACTCCTTAATAACTCAGTGCAGAACCTATTTTTCAGTCCTCACAGCAACAGACCATCTTTATATCAGCCAACCACAACTTTGTTTTTTTATCCATTTCTGCTTATTTCCTATATAATATATAGGACGCAATCTGGATAAATCCTCTACTATAACACTGGGGTTGCAGAACAGGTCTTTGTGAAAGATGCAAGGGAGCAGGTATGAATCACGGTGCTGGGAGATGTCCAGATGCTGTAGCTGCATGATCCCAAGGGAGCTGGAGTGGACATAGGCAGACAGCAGGACTGATGGCTTTGGATTGGCAAATATGTCCCCTTCTGTAAGAATGGGGCAGCAGTCTTGAATGTTCATCCTCAGGGGAATGTGTCACTTCAGAGAATGACAGAATTCCAAGGCTTTAAAAAGATGCAAAATCTGCACCTCCCCTGATTCAAAAGGCACTGCACAAAAATGTTAGAAAAGAGGACTCTAGGAGAGCTAAAAAGGTAAAAAAATGTATTGTTAGATTAAGGAGCTACCAAAGATGGAAGGGATACACCACCTAGGCAGGATATTGCTTTAAATGGATTTCTTATAGTTTTGTTTTCCACTCGCAGAAAAGGCACTGAGACCCCTCTTGATGCAACCACAACAAACTGCAAAGGGGTAGAGTCTCACATCTTACATAGGAACACAGTACTGGTAATCAGAGGACCACTGTCCATGAGGAAAAGCTAAAAAGTGCCATTAACCCAGTAAGTACTTAAGTTGCATTGCTCACTTCCTTCCCAGAACTTTGAAGAAAGGGTAAGGGATAACAGAGTACCTTACACATGCATTCTAGACCTGCATATTAATCCATACAGCTTACCCCTACACTTTCAATAGGTAAATTTGCCACCAGAGGACACTGGTTTATCAAAGGAAATTACATACAAATAAACGCAAAGCATATTTTATATCTTTTATCAGGCCAACTGATAAAACTGCAGAAAATAAAAAAGCAAGCTTTGCAAGCTTGCCTATCTTATTGTTTTTCAACTTCATCAACTAGATAAACAATACATTGCAAATTTAATAGCGTTCATGCTAATATTTAACCTCAACAATCTACAATTTATTATCATTATAAAAATCTTAATGCAGATCAGCAGGTTGCCATAGCAGGCCACAACACACAAGAAGAGAGCCCGTCTGCGGAATTCTTTGATCATATTGTTTTCTGTATCACCTTCATCAGCCCTGTCTGAGCAGTCTTGTAAAGAACATGCTTTCCCCTGAATCCCGTATCAGATCTCCCTGCGTTCTAAACCAATGTGCATGGCAGGGGGTTGCATTCCTTTATCGAGGGAGAACACAAGCGCTAGAGCACAGATTAGAAATATGCAAACACAGTTTAAGTATCAACAATGGTTTGGATGATTAGCTAGAGACATATTTTCAGAACGTCCATTTCACAAAGAGACAAAAACAAATCTCCCCGAAAGCTCTAAAAGTCATATTTCAATTAGTGTAAAGCAACACTCCTAATTATGGGAACTCCTGAAACTCAGGACTACAGGGCACAATGCAAAACCATTAGTATCATTCATTTTATTAGCATTCAAAGATAAAATACTGGATATATTAGATAAAGCATTAATAAATTATTAGAAACTGTTAAAAGATATTATAGATAAGCAGCATGTACATTATTGATCATGTAATTTACTGGACTGTACAACCAATTGGTAAAATGGATGGTTATCCATTCAATTCCTAATGCTCTGAACTAGGGATGTATCCTAACGTAGAGGGTAACACATTTTCTTTGTTTTTAATATCGACATTAAAGAGCTGAAAAGCAGAAACAATGTTCTCAGGAAATGTCAATGTTTCTCTTATTGATGTACATGGCAGTTTTTCCTGCTAGTTTGGTTTGTTCTCACCAAGGACCATGGCATTCAATTGTTTCTTTACTGAGAACCATTCAGAACAGCCAGCACCACTTGCAACACAAGGAGCAATAATTTAAATAATGCATCTTTGCATGCACTAATATTCTTCACAGGTGTAGGTGGGCTTGCATTCAAGTTGGTCAAGAGTTCTACAGGGAAAGAAAAAAAGAACTGAGCTATCAGTGTCAAATCACAGCTGATGAATGAGTTTACCTACAATATGTCGCATTGGACACACAAAACAAACAGCAAAGAAAAAATATCGAAGGGAATGCTTGCATTAAAAATGACTCTAAAAAGATTTTTGATTGCTCATGATGTGTAATAAGTCATCTGCCTGTCTTAATAAAGAGAAGTCATTATTTACTAGTGAACTAATACCAGTAGCTGTGACAAGCAAAACCAACAAAGCCCATAAAAATATAAAATAGGTGTTCTATGCAGTTAGGCTGAAAGAGAACACATTCAATGTTTTAGATGAAAAAGCACTTAGGTTTACTATCTGTTCAAAGAAAAGCTCCATTACATGATTGGAGCTGAAACAAATAGCAAGAACTTTTCCTCATACCCAATTTTTACAGGAAAAATAGAAAGCATGTCCTTTTTAAAGGATGAAGTCATAGGAACTTGTTTAATGCTTTGGATTGATACCTGTAGGTATTATAATTAATGTGGCCTTTCAGATAAATGTACTAATGTTCCGATACTACATCATCCTTGGATACTGTAACTTAAAGTCTCATCTCCTAAATATGTAAGGCACCCCAATTCAGGTTTCCTGTATCCATTATCCATGTCTGCTGTTTTCTCAAGTAATTCAATCTTCATGCAGGTGATGCAGTGAAGTGTCATGGAACCAAGAAGAAGAATACCATTAAACTGCTTTGCTGTATTATTTTTCCATGTCAATAACACACAGGTTTTATCACTATCAGAACAATCCTTACAAAAATAAGGCATCGAACATACACCATATCTCTAGGCAATGCCACTAAAACTACATTTGCAATGTCTGAAACAACACAGGATTTATTTACTAATATTTTTAGAGCATTAGTCTCACTCAGACAAAAAAAAAAAAATCTTCATTTAATTAAGGTCTTTAAAACCTTATTTGTGTTTCCTGTTTTCTTAACTTTCGTGAAATAAACTTAGATACTAGTGATTATCATGTCCAATAACTCCTCAAACCTAGTAGCATATAGAGTGTTTTTCAAACTATGAAATGTATATAACATGAAAAAACACTGAGATTAGAGGTTTTTTACCTTGAAAAACAAAGTATGACAAAATGCAAAGTAGTTTTATAAAAATGCTTCAACATTTAAATCAATGACTAATAGGAAAATTTTCAACTGTGTCTATTAACTTGCAGTTAAAGTAAGAAAAATAATCACAAATCAACAATGATTTATTTTTAGTTAACTTTATTTGACTTGTGTTCGAGTCTACTCAGTTATTTATTTTCCATAAAAGGTTTTCAGCAAATTTTAATATACTTTTTCTGATAAAATTCATGTTTTATATGTTTAGGAATATTACAATACTCTGATTTTCAGAGTAAGCAAGGTCAGATTGCCTCCTAGTCACAAAGCAAAGCTTAAAAGAAGCGTATGAGAGTGAAGCTGGTCTGATATGAAAAATTTTTCTCAGGTGATTCCAAAAATTGTTACCAAACAAGAAATGTACATTTTCTAGGAATTCTGAAGGTTATTAAGCTTTGGGAAAAACAGAGGAGCTTCCTTTAAGTATTCAAAATTGAGCCAGGTAATACCACAATTAAATCGATCTTAGAAAAACAGAAAACTTACTTTAATTACCTGAAATTTTCATCTTAATAGTGATTTTAGCCTCTTAATTGAATTATTGTTTTCTGAAGTCATTTTATGGGTAATAAATGAAAAACATGAAAAACTAAATTGCATAATAAAGCATGAAGAGCATCTAGTTATGAACTACTGTGCCCCTGAGAGAGGCCAGCAGTATTTCATGTTCAATGAAAAAATTCAGAGCAATAGGAAAAAAAAGATAATATTCTTCAAATAATTAATAACCACATTTCAGAAGTTAATTTTACAAATACTACTATTTCTCAAGAAATGAGAAAATCTGTAAATCAGTAGCACTAGCAAGCACAACCATCTTTTCCTCAGTGATTTATAAAACAATTAAAATAACTACTGGAAATATATCCTATGTCATTTAGGCCCTTCAAGATTTGACAATTACATAACTAAAAGAAACCAGTTGATTCTGGCAGCTACAAATGCCCCAAATGATGTTATTGTCAACATGGTTTAACAACTCACTAAAAGCTAACAAAAGTAACTTTTACCTTTAACAAGGAAAAAAAAACACTTTAGAATTTTCATGGAAATGTATAAATCAACCATTTTTCACTTTTGTTGAAGTGCGAAAGAAGCTATTCCCTATAAACCTAAATTCCATCTCGTTTCATGAACGAATATTTATGCCAGACACGTTCAACACTCTCAGGCACGTGGTGATTCTTGGGGTGTCCTGTGCAGGGCCAGGAGCTGGACTCCGTAATCCTGGTGGGCTCCTCCCAGCTCAGCACATTCTGTGATTCTACAAAAGAAGTGCACCAAGCTTCAGCTGAGAACACAAACTTCTTTGCCACGTGCATTAGATCTGAGCTGAACTCCGAAGCTGAAAGGAACAACCCCACAGTGAGGATGTTTTTCCCTCACAAACGTGAGGCGCCCCCGCAACTCCCTTTCAAGCAACGTTTAGGGCACACACATCCCATGCAACAGGACAAGCAAGGCAAGGAACAGGCAGCACAAGGCTCACAGCACTAACACAGAGCACTGGTTTGCCTCATCTCAAAAACCCAGCAGAAATAAAATTAAGAAACCCAAACACACATAGAAGCACCTGAAGAAACATGATTATTCTCTACAGCTTATACACCTAGATAAAACTCAGTCTGGCATTTTGAAACAAGGGGTTCTACTTAATCAAGGGGTTCTCTAGGTTCCTTATCATGGGTCACATCTCTTTTCTGACTGTCCTCTTCTATGTATATTTTAAAAAGGCCTCTAAAGATAAATGTCTTTAAAAGCAGCATTACTTCTGCATAGCTAGAGTTTATAAATAAAATGAGAAGCCGGGCACTGGAGCGAGTGTGCAAGGGAGCAAACAGAGAGGAGCGAGAAGTAAATTTGTGTTGTGGTTTAACCCCAGCCAGCAGCCAAGCCCCAACAGCAACTCGCTCACTCCCCCACCAGAGGAATCAGGGAAAGAACTGGAAGGGGAAAAGCCAGAAAACTCATGGGCTGAGATAAAGAGGGGTAGGAGGGAAAGCAAAAGTCATGCACATATTTGCCTTGAGGTTAAAGCAGGCACGGAAATTTCCAGTTTTCAGCTCAAGCACTACTCTAGGACTCATATACACTGTTTAACAGTTCCCGTGTTTTACACCAAGTCCAAGTGTGTCGGTGTTTGTGATGTTGCGTTTGGTTCTAACTCTTCCTCTGCATAGACACCCCCATGATATGTGCATCTGCAGACGACAGTTTAAGGAATGTAAGAAACTTTCCTGATGGGATGAATAGATTTAACAGCAGCAAAAACATTACTGCAAGTAAGATTCTTCATTTTTATACACTACTGTGTATTTTTTATGATTCGTGTCTAAGATCCTGTTAAATATTTAAACAACAATACAATATCAGTAAGTAAACTCTTTAAATCAGGCATCCACTATACTGTATAGTGGGAACAGATGTGCTCTTATTAAGGCTATATTGTAACTCAACAATAATTTGTCATATTTGACATATTGTTAGATTATGTGCACCTGCCAGAACTGTAGTAGCGATTACAAATGATATATATACCACTTTTATTTTAAATCCCTAAACAACTTATGTAGACGTGAATACGATGTATGGAAAAATTGTAATTTCCTAAATGTCATCACCAAACAACACCTAATGTCCCACAATTTCTTTTTATGTATATTTTATTATAGCGCCCAACTGTTTCAACACTCTAGTGGCTGGACTTTAATGTGGTTCAAGCAGCCCCAAGTAACATCACCAAATGTTTAACATCTGTGAAAATTGGACCAACAAATGCTCATATTTTCAGGAGGTCATGCTGGCCAGCTTTCATTAACAATTACTTTAAACTTCAGTTTTCTTTATAGCTTTTTAATTCAGGAAGGACACGTAAAGTTCACCTTAGTTAAACAGTTGAGTTTATTCCAAACTCATATAATATTAATCTTTAGAATACATATAAACTTTTGAAAGTTTCTTTTCCTTCCCCCAAAATTTGGATCTCATTTAGTTCATCCATTACTTTAACACAGGGAAACAAAACTTCTAATTAGGTCTTAAGAGTTCAACATATTTTCAGAACAGGGACAGAATCTCCCAGCTCTTATTTCCTTTTACTTTCTTTTTATTCCTTTCCCCAATCCATCTACAATTTTCACATCATATTGATAATTTACTTGCAAAATTCCTTATTGCCATGGATATATGGTAATTCTGTAACCATGAACCATTGTATCTTGAAAACTATTCAGAGTTTTGAATTTTTCTGCCACCTTCATACTGTTGGCATATGGCAAGGCTTTACATTTGCCATAGGGTTCTAAACCAAAGATGTTCTCTGTGGGGTTGGACACCTCAGAGGAAACCTGGAGGGCAGAACCCCATAGGACCCAGTAGGAATTCTAGGGATTGAATTTGGTTCAGGTTCAGCACTGTAGGGTGCACAACTACCTAACCCTTAAATGAGCATAAAAAAATCTTAAATGCGCATAGCTCATAGGAGAAAGGAAAGAAAGGATCTTTGAGTAAAAGTATAAATATAGGAGAGAGTGGCTAAAAGGCAAAGGTACAGAATCTATTTTGAAGATCATAAAACCTCAGTAATTTGGAAACAGATGAGAGGAGACACCACTGATAATCTCAGCATTGCACACATCATCCCTACAAAATTAACTGATTCATTATCAACTAACCCTACAAAAATCAAAATCTTTTTTCCCCCTCATCACATAAACTCCACATTTCTTGCTGTAGACTTTTTGAAGAAAATACAGGAAATAACCTGTAGGAGACCTACTCTTGATTTTTTTACAGGTTTTAGCAATATTGCCATCTCTAATTCCTTTCTTCAGCAGGAATCCTTGGTTTTCACTGTATTATAAGTCTCCACACTCCACGAAGTGCCATTTTAATAGCATGTTGTTTTACTTCTGTTTCAGAGGACCAGAGAGGAAGCTTTGATGGGGATAGGTGGGAGCTAATCGCTCTCTGCCATGCCTACAAGTTGTACAGAGATCCCACTCTGTAGACGCTCCAGTGCTACAGCCACACTCCCTGACCCAGTAATAGCTTTGATCTTTGAGGAGAATTCAGAGCAGGCTGCTCCCAACCCATCAAGTGATGCCAGGGAGCCTTGGCCTCTTTCTCTAATAGTTAATTACAATAACAGCCTGTTGTGAGACTCAGCTTTGCTTTAGGACCTCGGAGCCCCACATCTAAACTGGGATCAACATTTAACACACAGCTTGTTACAGTGGCTTCTTTAGCGTCTCTCCCTTCTATTATTTATAAAGGAGCCCTAGTGCAGATACATTGGAAAGGAAGGTGAATACAAAACTAATTCAAAAGAGGATGAAGGTATTTCATTTTATTTTGGAAATGTTTGCATTATGTACAAGTTTACACGGAAAGCTTTATAGACTGAAATGACTTACCATTAAGGCACATATTGATTATAATCTGCAGTTATTTAAAAGGAGACCTGTTTACCCCACAGCACTTAATAAACTGTGACATGTTTCAGCTTAACAGTGACACAGGTAAAAAAAAGTTACTGATCTACCCAGCGAGTTTTAAAACTTGTAACACGCTGTAAACAGCTCTGTCATTTTATTTAGCATATTGCATTGCATGAGCTGCTTTATTTACCTAGTGGTAAATCTTTATGTATCAAAAATGCCACAGAAGGCACAGCAAATAAATTACAAACAGACACTAACATCTGACTAGTTAATCAAACAAATAGGACATATAACAAAGAAAAAAGCTATAAATATTGACAACAAGCTGCTTCAGTCACAAAAACATTCAATACTTCAGTTCTCAAGTGTGAGTTTTATATCAGTCCCCTGGAAACAGTTTGTATCCTCCAATAAATTTTTACAGTTGATTCACCTGCCTGATACCCTTCAGCCATTTCCTTCAGAAGCTGTCAAACCCGCCAACAATAATATATGGCCCGACCAACAAGAACAGCTGTAGCCATTCTCTCTGCTGGTTCCCGCACCCTGTTCTGCATAAAATAATACATCAAGATTAATTGATTTCCCGTCAGTCTCACAGAACAGAAAATTAATTTTCATGTAGCTATTTTCCCCAGCATATGAATTTTGAACATGGCAAGTAATTTAAGTTTTTAATTATTCATAAGTAGGAGAAGAAGAAAAAAGAAAAAAAAAAAAAAAATCACAACACATGATAAAGTGAGCCCCTGAAAGCCCCAAGGCCATGGCCTGGACCTTGATTTGTGCTGAGACAACAATAGCATTCACTAATGCCTATATAAATAATATATGTATTAACATACATCTTTGTACAACACCAATTTCTCTCACTCTGACCCAAGACTACCAGGTCATACAGCAGCAGTTTGTCACAGACTGTACATGTGACATGCTACAAGGCAAACATATAATGTGCCAGCCATACTGGATTGACCCCGATTGCCTCCAGAGCATGAACACACCTATAACATAATGGGAAGGTAATGGTCAGCGTCTGAGGGGAGTAAAACTTGCTAATCAGCAGGGTGTCATATCTCAGCAAACCTTCTCTTTGCAGGTGACATTGACTTGTGCAAGGAAAAATGCTAATGGAAAATTAAACAGAATAATCTGTCTTGCTCAAGTTAAATCTTTTCCAGATGACTGCTAAAGCCTTAAAGGAAAACACAGGCCACTCTCCAAAGATAGTAAGATGTCATAAAGAAGGGACATTTAATAAAATCTCATTAGCTAAGGTTCAAATTTCTATAAACAAACATTGTCACAAGTTGAAGAATAGAATTTGCAACCACGAACAGAGGCCAGAACTGTACAGGTACATATCCATAACTCAAAGCATTCATTGTAATAACTTGTGATGAACTACAAGCCACTCATTAATTATTCAACGCAATGAGTGATCAATAAGTCTCAGATTGGATTTTTTCTTTTAAGAAAAAAAA
>WEKY01053692.1:1433-19053 GCA_013390045.1 Picathartes gymnocephalus
TTTTTTTGTTCTCTGCTGAACTGCTTGTTTGTACAAGGATCTGGCCACAAATGGATAATGGATTGTACAAGTTGCTTTATTTGAGTAAAATTTGCTAATCTAATTTTCTGCCATGATTCCTGGAATCTCAGATGATCATAACTCAGCGCCAACTAAAACCATTCAAGCATGGATTTTAAATATATAAGCAACATTACTGAAAATCACATGTACAGCCATGACATATTAATGACTGAGGAGGCACCTGGGGACCAGGAGGCACAGGGCATGCTTTGCTTTTCACTGTGATGGCAGATGAGAGAAAGCAAAGACTGAAGCAATGAAGAGCCCAAGTTTATTTACTCTGCTTTTCAAGACTTTAAAGGTTTTTCTGTTCTCTATTAGGCATTCACACCTCATTGGCACATTAAATACATGGCTGTTTTTTCCCCCAGATAGACTTTCCATTCTGTTGTCCAGCCTTGTAATCTAGAAGCATTCCCAGGCTTGAAAATATGGTCTGGTGATCAGACTATTGCAGAGACCTTGTATCATCTGTACAACACTGTTGCTGTTGGATAGAGGAACTACAGTGCTGCTGGACACCAAGATTTTATATGAAAACATACAAGGAGATTTTTCATTTCAAAAGTGAAAAAAAAAAAAAAAAAATACATTATTTATGTGTTCCTCCACATGAATGCAGACATTGCTACAGCTTCTTATTATTATTTTTAGATTTCTTTCTATAGATGGGCTCATGGTACTAAAGTGAGGTTAGTGAGGCAGTAGTGATGAATGCACTATAAAACACAGTAAAGTGGTTCTGACTTTAACATTGTTTGTCCTGGCTAAGCTTCATGTATTTCAGTCTTGAAGTTAAATGTTCCTGTAGGAAAAAGTAAATCCCAGATTAAGCAAGCTTCTGCAGCAGTAAAATTAATCTCCTTGCCCCATACTGAATTTTCTCGTGAGAAATAATTTTAGCCTCTATGGCAGCAGATGTATGCAGCAGCTTGGAAACAACCTTATATCATGACTGAGGACCAGACTGTATCTTTGGTCTATGTTTTTCTGCACACAGCAGGACTGGGGGAAGTTATCTCAGCTCAATTTTCTTGGTCAAACTCAGATTAGTGCTCCCTTTGGAAGGCCCTAATACCAGTTTGGCATTAGTCTGTTGCTGCTTTTCTATAGGTTTTTTGCCTTATATATCTACAGGTTGTGTAACTGCAGAAATAAATGGGAGGAAGGGGTCACAATCCTTTCATCCTCTCCTAGCCCAGCCCAGCCCAGCTACTCTAGTGCATAAACTTTGCTGGATGTTTATGAGTAATGTGCTGTTGCAAGTAGCACCAAACTGTCTTGAGTCTGTATTAGAGGTGTCATCTTTGACACTGCTCACCTTAATGGGAAATTCTAAAAAAAGCTTCCCTAAATAAAATTTCCTAGAAGAAAATAATGAGAGGGCTTTTCAGCACTCCTGCTGCCACTGTCAGTCTGCAAATCTGAAGCAGATGCAATAATTTTGAAAATGGGTGTAATGGTAAAAAGTACCCAAGCACCAATAAAATCGCTCTCAACATGTCTGAGAAACCTGCATCCTCACAGTCATTTGTTCTTACTGTCTGACACTGATCCATGTTTCTGATCAGCTGCTCCACCAAGGAGTTATCAACCATGCATATTGGCAAGCAGATACTTCAGATACATTCATTAGTGCATTACTTGAGAATTTTACTTCTGGGGATGTAAAGGCTGACATACTCTACTGATACTGTAGCACTGCCAAAAGTACTTTGGAATTACAGCTAGTTGATGAAGCTAAGCAGTTAATATACTTTAAGATACTTTACGTTTTCAGTGCATTTTATTGTTGCCTTTCCTCATTTTTAACATTGCTACAACCTTTAATCCAGACAAATCTGGGTGTTCTCATTAGAGCTGGAGAATCAACCTTTTGCACTACAGCTGTAAAACGTTAAGGGAATTTGTTTTGCAAAATCTAATCTGAAAAAAATGGGGGTAGCACTGGGGAGATGTTCAAGACCAGGATTTTGGGGTAACATTGTTTGGAGGCCAGTGAAGAGACACTGGAGTACTGCTTGTACAGAGCAATGCAGCCATTCTTATGGGCAGAGGATGCTTCAAAAACTGCCTGACTGCTCTCTACTTTCTTCACAGCAGGTCCTCCATTCCAGAGAGTATCACAAGTATTGCTTTGTTTCCAGGGCATGGGTATTCATCTGTGTCAGAGTGATGACAGTAAGGCAGAAGGAGAAAGGTGATAGTAGCCTACAGATACTGGGGACAGAAATGTGTTAGGAAAAGAGCTGTACATCTTCAACTTTGTTTAGTTGGATGCATGAAACTGTGAATTTCTGCAGCATGAGCTTTACAGCTCTCATTTCATGTTGGGTTCTGATGTGCTCACATTTTGCCATTCTCCTTCATGCTTCCTGAGGAGCCATGCTACAGAACTGCAGTGGGAGGCCTTTCATCTTTTTTTATTCTTCAGTTTCTCTGTACATTTACACAAGGAGCCAGCCAGAGGCAAATGTACAGAGATGTCGACAAGTGGTGGCAGAATTTAATACTCTCTGCTATCCTGAATGTTATCAAATCAGCTGGTAATACCTTATCAATAAGATAACTTTCTTCCAATCTCTATCAAAACATCAGTGTGGTCATGTCATTAAATGGAATTTGCTGGTTTCTAACAATATACAGGGATAAACAGGAGCACAAATATCTCTCTAGGTTGACATACTGAACGTTAGCCTCATAAAGTTTGTTCTGTATCTAATTCATCTGCTCTGGATTGAAAATGAACTTTTTTATGGACTTCCTAGCTTCCTAGCTAAGATATATGGTGTTTTATTTCGCTATGGCTGAATGCTCTTGATGTGTTGAAAAAGCTTTTTTCTGCCAACCATCTTTGGCAAATATCTTGCTTTAGGAATTTTAATGGTTCTTGACATATTTTAACCAGCCATTTTTTGTAAGAAAAAAAAAAAGAAAAAGTAGTGAACGGGATCTAAAACCCACTGTAGGTATATATACATATATGTGATCCATCTGTAAGAGAATGGGAGAGATCTTTGCCTCAAGGGTTTTTATTTCTCAGTTACTACACGAGAAACATTGACTGTAAAAAGGCCAGTGATAATCCTCAAAGGAGCACAAGTAATTGCACTTCTCCACCTCTGACAGTGCTACCAGGGATGGATTTGCCATGGCTCTGGCCTGAGCTCAGCACTGCATTCTCCAAATAGATCCCTGAATGTCTCCTCTGCTTCTTAGGTAGTATTGTGGTCCTTACTGCTGTTCTGGGGCACCAAGGGAAGTAAAGCATTTTTCTCCTTTACTTAGACCTCCATCTCAAACTTGCAGACAGTAGGGCCTGTACCTCATTAGGAGCCATCTGCTTTGTAATGGTAACACACCTGATTCATCTGCTCAGAGATATTCCAGGCACACTCTGCACAGAGCTGTCAGAAGTGCACACCACTGCTTGTGTGTGGAGGGTAAAAGCACCTTGGCGTGGTTTCAAAGTTTGTAGTGTGACATGCTTCACATCTGCATTACTGAACAGCAGGATGGCTATTTTACAAGATCTGCTCATGTTCTCCATTTCACATACTTACCTCACCATTGAAGAAGCAGAATATGGTAGCCACAAGTAAGCCCTAGGAGAAGGAAAAGAAAAGAGTTTAGGGATCAGCATATATAGACTTCATCACATTTTGGAAATTTGGACTTGATGGATATCATAGGTATGCTATTAAATTGATTTTTTGTCTTTTCACGTTTTTCCATTTTTTCCACCTATATTACTAGATTTTATAGATTATCTGGTATGGCTATGAAGTTATTTATATATAAGAGATGTAGAGAAGGAAAATGAAAGGTAGGTATATATTTTGATTACAGAGGAGAAGCACACTGCCACTGATTTTGCTGAGGAGAGGGTAGAGGAATTTTGTCCTATATGTTGCCACTCATTCATCAGAGTGTAGCTGTCCAGACAAAAGTGTCAGACACAGAGAATCCATCTGTCCCAGGAAGGCTTTAATTCCAGCTGTATGTCAGGATAAGTGAACTGGTATGTTAGGCATCACAATGGATGGAGAAAATATGAGAAGAGGTGTAAGTGGCCAAAAAAAAAAGGAAAAAACCCACCACAGCACATGAGTTAGAAGGTAAGGGGCAGAAAAAAAAAGAGACACTGCACGTCATAGCTTGGTCATAAATGGCTTTAAATTAATTTCATCATCACCACAATTGTTCAGATAGCATTTCACTACTGCTATAAGATTAAACAGGGCCAAGGGAGGAATATGAGATGAGAAAGAGTGAAATTAATAAGAGAGAAAATTGTTGCACAGAGAGCCTGCCATTCAGGATTATGTAGTTAGACTGGTCCATGTCCTAAGTGCACTTGCTCTTACTAAAATAGCATTACATAGCATCATTGGGAGCCAAGTGCCTTAAATATAACTTACTTAAAGCAGTTATTATAAACTAAACATATGACAGTTTGTGAGATTGAGGGGAAAACTGCAATGCAGCTTATGTTCCCAAGGGCTTCTTTGAAGAGCTTTACAGCTCTATCTTTTCTATAAAACCTTCTTGTAAATGATTACCTGTTGAATTGTAGATAATGTTTTGCAAAATGTCTTGGACTCTTAGATGTATATTTTGCACCACAAACAGGATAAGCAGAAACTTTTTAACAACATGCTTATATAGAGATACATAGGCTGGTTTGGAGAAGTGCTGACCACTTCAATTTTGAAAATTATTTTCCTCTAATAGATTTTCCCTGATGCAGAATTTGTAATCTGACATAAATTCAAATATCAACACCAAACAGCACGCAGGAGGAGGATGAGGGGTAGACATAGTGAGAAAAAGAAGTTTCTTTTCATATTTTGGCAGTGAGTATTCTCAATAAACTCAAATCCCAGCATGCAGTAAGCAATACACAATAGCTTGCCCATAAGTTTTGGGTTGAGAAGCTCCACAAATTCAAACAAAACCTTACAATTCTAAAGCAGGACTTTGCCAGACCAGACACTCCTAGATCAGAAGTTTTGCAAGGGTAGAACATGCACCAGTTCCTCGTGGCCTGTACCAATGCTGTTTGTGCTGTGGGAGCTGCAGAAATGTGCACAGTCAGGCAAAACCTCTGCTCCTGAACTGCACTGTGCACCCTTGCAGCAGGGTCTCAGTGTTGTGCAAAAGTGGTTTCACTGACAGCAGTCAGCCATAATGGCAAAAGAGATGGATCTTGATCTCCTCTGCGAGCAGGGATGCTCAATGGACAGTCTGCATGAGGCATGGCAAATCAGAAGACCGCAGGGGGAGAGAAAGAAGAGAAATTTTTTCCAAGTCTGCTCTTCAGTGAGAGTGTTTAAGGGGAATGTGGGAACCTCAGTTCACCTAGAGACAGAGATTGAACCTGGACTATTGAAGTGAAGCCATTTTCCAGTTCAGTTCCTGTATGGTATTGGAATTCCTCTGTTACACCCTGCAATTGCTCCACTTTTCCGCTATTCAAGACCGTAGTTCCCTTAACTAATGTCTTCTCCAGACAGCTTCTGACAGAAAAGCTAAAGAGGAAGGTGTGGTGATGCCTCATATTCCTTTCAGTTTCTCTTCTAGTTTAGACTGAGCTAAAAGCACACCTGGCTCCTTGTTATTTTGAGACCATGCATGTTGTGCATGTTCTGGCTGAGGAAATGATTTTCTCTAATCTGTTCTATGTGTATCCCATTGCTCTTCTTCCACCTGCCATGGTCCTCTGGACTCTGTAATCTATATTTCTGTTATTTCTATTATTTATTTCTATTATTTCATTTCTATTTTCATGTCTATTTCTTCTATTTCTATTTCCATGTCTATTTCTTCTATTTCTATTTCTATTTCTATTTCTATTTCTATTTCTGTTTCTGTTTCTATTTCTATTTGTTTTCCTATTTCTTCTTTTTATATATAAACTTTTGCCAGTAGTTCAGAGGGCTATTTTTATCTTCAGCTGTAAAGCTACAGAGATATCAGTAGCTGACACCATCTTTGTCTGGAGCCAGGAGAGCTTGGGATGACCATAATTCTACAATGGATCTACTAAAACATGTGGCAGATGACATGTTTTGTTTAATTATCCATTATTTAATTTAAGGCCCAAGGTTATTTCTCATATCTCTTTGACACATATCTTCCAAATTCTAACTGCTGCCTTTTTTTGGTCAGGACACAATTCTTGCTGAGGATGAGATATCTGGGTCAATTATATCTCTCTGCCACTGTGTGGAGTTGTTAAACTAACCTGTGATATATTGTCTGCTCCCAGCGAGATAACGGCTGTGGTATTAAAAGCAGAAATGAAGAATATATTAACTTTAACATGAGGGCCTTTAATGACTTCTTCTGAAATTCTTTATTGCTGAAACTATGTGAAGAACAAAATGGATGTGGCTTTCAGCTGAATCATGCCATAGGGATTGTCCAGAGTCAGCAGCTCTCAGACCTTCACATACCTTATTAACAGTGTAGTGAGCTTTTTTGCTGTGTTTAAGTGACTGTACTGGTCTAAGTAAATTCTTTGCTTGACAGGTATTTAATTTGTATCTCACTCTCGTAGAAGACATGAGTGTCTTGAAGAGAAGTTCGAGTAATTTGCTCAGATTAAAAAGAAACAAATAAAAAATACCTATGCAGATACTGCAAATTTACATAGGTTTCTCACATCTGTTTTTATTTTTTTATGCTTATGTATCCATTTACCCAAGAAAGCATATAGAGATATACTTATTCCTGCTGTTCCTGACCATGTCCAGGGCCCTAGTTTCTGCCCTGATCAACTACACACTGTATTGCTGCTAAGACTTTAGTGGGGTTATATATTCATTATTGATGGTAGATAATGGTGTCATATGTAACTGTACAGGTGGTCATAATATAAAAATCAGTTTTTGATTCTCTATCTGGACTTTGTTCCATGTCCATCCACTTCTCACTTCTGGAGATGAATGGACAGCAAAATAAAAGAAAAGTATGGCTGAGGTTCTTCATAGAAGCACATCCCATTCCCACCTCTCCCATTTTGGCAAAGATAAGAAGCTTTGAGAAAAACAGCAGTGCACTTCTCACCACCTTCATTCACAGCACACTCATACAATGTCTCTGAGGTAAATGACTGGGCTATGAATAGTTCATTTATGTTACATGAAAAAAACCCAAGTACAGCAAAGGACATGTCTGTGCAGTTTCTGCTTCCACTGAGGTGGGGACATTGTCATGAGAGGGCTGGATACAGCAGCCCACCTGCTGCAAAATGATAGAGACATCCCATCAGCCACAGCTCCTGCTTTGCTTCTTCTCCCACTCTCTATGGGGCTTTCATTACTGTCATTTTTTTGTTTGTATGAATTTTTCTACAAAAATGGCACTTTATTATATCCAGCTTAAAAAAAATTTTCCCTGACCTTAATTGGCTCAAAATATGTAAAAGTTTTTAAACTACTAATAATTCAAAGAGAAGAAAGAAAGAACAGGAAATAATGAAAAAATGCTTATGTTGTCAAAAGCAGTCCTATAACCTTAAGTTTGAACAGAAGGAGAAAATATTTCTGCCTGGTTTGGCATTACAGAGGATATTTATTTCCTTTTAAACTAAGAAACAGATGGAATACATACCTTCTAAAACACATTGAAATTTCTCACTATTTTTAACAGGCTACTTTTAAATGGATTAATTTTGTTCTGTATAAGGCTGCATAGAAAGATAAATTTATAACTTGGAGGCAGTGGTGATATGTATGCAGTCCAAACCCAGGCCTAAAAGATTCAAAATATCCTTGTACTGCTGAGTGGCACCCAAGGGATCTCACTTGTGGGAAAAAAACCCAATGATTATTCTCTGTTCATCAGAAAAAACCCTTCTCATTTGCCAATAAAAACCAAGGCCCTTATGCTGAATAGCATTTTAATTTCTCATTAGAGGTTGACTTATACATTTAGAGCCACAGTCACCAGAAGAGTAGCTTTAGCTGCCTTTGTATTGCTGTTGATTCAGGGGCTGTTCCTCCACGCCTCCCTCACAGACCTCCATGGCTCTCTCTTCTTTGGCACAGTGGCAGGGCCGTTTTATGTAACCTGACAGCCTCTAAAAACCCAGGGTGAAGGTGCTGGAGATAGAATTCCGTGAGATGGGACAGTTGGTGGAGGGAGCTTGAAAGCAGAGCCTTATTCACCCCCGGACTGGTTTGAGAGCTCTGGGAGGACTGTGTCCATATGTGGAACTAACTGATGCATCAGGCAGTTATTTTTCTGCTCTTCCTTTTTTCTTGTGAAGCATTTGCTAGGGACCAATGTCAGAAATCAGAAGCTGGGGTAGTGGTTGTTGGTAGCAGAACCTCTGACAGAAGACCAGCACCCCAATCTCTTGACAGCCTGGGACTTCTCAAAAGATTTTCAGTGTGATTCCAAGGATGGAGGAAGCATCGGCTGCAGCCCCAGCACCAGCAGAGCTGCAGGAGGCCCTGCCAGGTCATCAGGCACAAGCCACATCTCTCTTGCTCGATTTTGGGATGGAGACCTGAGTGCAGCTACATGCAGGACCAAGGGCTGTTGCTGCTCCCTTCCTTCACAGGAGGTGTTCCATGTGCCCAGATGTACCATTTTGTCTTCACTGGGCAGTATGATGGTTTTCAGGCTTTTGGCAGATATGTTTTCATGCCAGAAGTGTACAGGGAGCTGGCATATCCAGTACCCTAATGCTTTACAGCCTAGGGAAGCTTGCATCTTTCATGTGCTTTCGGCAGTATCTACCAGGTTTTGAAAATCAGGTCCTTTAAGGTAGATCTGAAACTCACTGGCTCTTGTGGAGTGCAAATGTTTGATTTGTGGTGCCTAATTTAGGAGCTCTGTGAAATAAGGTGTGTGTTCACCAATGCATCTACAGCATCCCAATCCATGCACGTCATTCCAATTAAGGTGTGCTGGTTTTGTGTAGGTAGAGTTAATTTTCTTCATAGTAGCTAGTACAGGGCTCTGCTTTGGATGTGGGCTGGAAACAGAGTTGATAATGCAGGGATGTTTTACCTGTGGCTGAGCAGGGTGTCCAAAACTCTAGGCCTTTGCTGCTTTTCATCTCATACCACCTTGAGTGGGCTGGGAGTGCACAAGGAGTTGGGAGGGGATACACTCAGGACAGCTGAACCCAGCTGATCCAAGGAATATCCCAGATCATATGGCATCATGATCAGCAGATAAAGTGGGAGAAGAAGAAAAAGGGGGATGTGTGGAGTGCTGGCTTTTTTTTACCCAGCTAATTTTTACATGTGATGGAGCCCTACTTCCCTGAGGATGACTGAAAAGTGCCTGGCCATGAGAAGGTGAGAATGAATTCTGTCTTTTGCTTTGCTTGCATATGTGGCTTTTGCTTTATGTACCAAGCTGTCTTTATCTCAACCTATGAGTTTTCCCACTTTTACCCTTCCAGTTCTCTTCTCCATCCCACTGTGGGGAGCAAGTGAGTAGTTCTGTGGGGCTGAGTCACCAGCTGGGGTTAAACAACAAGGTAAGGGTTGAAATGTCTTTCTTTTGCCTGGTGCACTTTTAATTTCAACATTCTGGAGACGGAAGAGCTGATGTTGGTGATGGTGAGAAGAGATATGAACATCTACATTTAGAGGATTAAAGGGAAGTTGGCTAGCTGGTCTGGAAAAGTTTATGCATTCTCATTTGCAGCACAAAAGCCAGCTTTCCATTTTTTTGTCATTTATGTATCTGTCCTTCAGATCTGTTAAGAAAAATCTGGTCTCCTGTGTGAAAGACACATGCAGTAAACATTCAGTATTTGTGAAGTGTTCCTACAGGCATATTTGAAAAACCACTTCTGCTTAAATTGTGAGCATTGATGATACCATCACAAAAAGAGTGGGACAGGCCAAAACCAGACTTCTGCTGTTATTCAGAAGTGAGGAAACCTAGCTTGTTGATAATAAAATAAAATAAAATAAAATAAAATAAAATAAAATAAAATAAAATAATAAAATATTGATTGATGCAAATTCTTTCTTATCTTCAATCCTCTGAGTTTTACAATAGACTGCAATGCTTGTTTGCACCATTTCAGTGTACATGCATTATATAACTAACACATCAATCCTTCATGTTCACTTAAAGCACTGATGTACTGTGAAAACCTGTCTCTCTTTCTGTTCTAGAAAAGGCATAAAAATTCGTCATTTAACCAGTGCAGAAATGAAGAATGTATTATATTTTGCACCAAAAAAAGATTGGTAATTTTTCCCAGGATGCCTGCTTGCATACGACAGACATGCCATGAGCTGCAAAACCCCACGGACTCTTGCTAGTGTCTGCATAGGCTAGCTGTGCTGTGGGTCATGGGAGCACAATAGCTAGCAGGGAAACGCAGCCATGACACAAGCTAATACAGTGTCTATTAATTGCAGAAGAAGAAAATGAGCACCAGAGGAGTGATTATACAGCTGACGATCTTAAATATGCATACAAGAAATGTTAGGGAAAGGATTAAGAATGTTTATCTTAGGTTACAATTAAAAATCCACTCTAAGTGGAAAGAGGAGGATTGCAGTCGGCTGCAGTCAGCAGGACAACTGCACAGCCCTTCAAAAAAGCCAAATTCTAGCAGGAAGCACACCGAGATTATACTGCAGAGGTGTCAAGAGTTCTTCTGTGGGAGCAGAAGGAACCCATAAGAAGTGAAACTTTCCTGCCTTGGATTCCTCCCTCACCCATCCCCCTTCATCAGTACAACCTCCATTTTAACCTCAGTTTGGTGACTTTCTGTTGCATAATGATCACAATTAGAATTTTTAATTAAGAAAATTATAATTGGTTTTGCAATTCTCTAACAACTGCACAGAATTTAAAAGCTATTTTAAGAATAAAGTGACTGTTGTAACACTCTGCCTTATCCTGACTTGTTAGAACTGTAAGCAAATAACTTGTCACCAAAAAACTAATTTGGAGATATTCCTTTATAGCTCTTGTAAATGAAAAATTAACAATACAGGCAACAATAGAAGAAACAAGGCTCTCAAACCTTTTAAGCGGAACTGTAATATATTTCCAAAACAGGAAACTGGCATACGTTTCCAAAACAGACCTATAACTTCAGTTAATCTATCCACACAGCAGCTGAACACCCACAGTTTTTAAGGGATAAGGATGATAAGCAGGATATATGATATGACAGGATGCATAGATTTTGGTAGCCTTATTCATCATTTCATTTAAGGAAAAAGCGTTACTGATTTTTTAAGCTGTTTTCTTATTACAGCATTAAAATAATTTCTTCACTTAGCTTCCACATGAAAGGGAGCAAGAAGTAGGTCACCATATTCACTCATGTTGACCACTATTCACAAATGCGTTGAAAACCTGCCTTTTCTGGTCAATATGGGACTGGATATATTCGAGTCAGTCAACCAGATAACCCAGCATTTAAAGTCATTTAGGTTTGACTTGTTTTGTTTTCGAACAAAAATAAACTAGACTTACTGAATGATGTTGTATTTTCAAAGCATTTTTGAAATCACAATGTCAGTCCGATAATTTAAGCTGCCTAATAATGGAATTCTAACTCCAAAATGAAGCTCAGTTGTCTCTGTTTTTTCTTTTGTGTGTTGGCATTCCCTCTGAACAACAGTTTGCAAACACTGCTTATTATAATATTAAGGTCACAGCACTAGTTTCAGTCAATTTGACCACTTCAACAGAAATTGTGTTGGAAAATAAAAGCCCTCTGTGAACTCAGTTTTCTCTCCATAGTTTAGAAACAATGTAAACAGATAATTTTGGCAACTTATTACATTGTTTCCCCTATCTTGTCTCTCTCCTTTGCACGGTGGTGCTGCTTGTGTAAGTGCAGATAATCCGATAGTGTGAAATGGTTGGAAAAGAATTGAAAACCCAGTTACTTTCAGCTTCAGGGCAAAACCCCTGGCAACAGTATCTTTCAGTAAATTAGCTTAAAATCAAACAATTCAACTACACTGAAGCTGCTACATACCTGGTAATGCATTAGTATATGCATGATGTAATCATATATTTCTCCAGCAAGTCGGTTTTCTGGTCTCCAGGGAATAATAACAAACTGAATTCCTAGTAAGGGCACCAGGATTAAAGTGGCTCTGACAGCTTTCATATACATGTTGGACTCAGCACGGTGGGTATCTCTCAGCTTTGTCACCAAAACTCGGACAATGTTAAGCAAAAAGAAAAAATTGACCTGCAAAAACAAAGCTATTGTAGGTGAAATCATTCAAATTAATCAGACACTCAAAATACAAAGCACATAAAAGGCAGTAAAGTGTAGCTTTCTAGCTTTATTGTATCTCATAACGGGCAGCTCCTTGGCAGTCAGGTCTTGGAAAATATCTTGAATATTTTCAAAAAAGATATGTTAAGCAGCTCTACATGCTTTGGAGCCTGCATGGATGCTTCAGGCAGGCAGGGGTCAATTCTAGGATGCACTAGATGTTTTGACACTGATGTGGGCAAATTTATGGTTTCCAGGGAACATTTAATATTATTTTTATATCTGGAGTTTAAACGGGGTGGACAAATGGTGCCCTAGAAATTACCATGTCTCTGTCCTGAGTCTGACAGTTGTCAAGCTATCTTGCCAGGTGAGACAAACTCCAGCATGTCCCTGGGCACCTGGGACCTATGGGAGCACACAATTCCCCTAAGGAATATGCTCCATGGACTAATGCTTCAGGCTTGTGTGTGAGCACGGGGGTAAGGCTGCTCTTGAGGAAAACCCAGGCCACCCCTTGCCTCCACCAGACTGCAGGGACCCCGTGGTATTCTACCCACAGAGAGCAGAACTGTTGCTGTCTTAAGGCAGAAGCACCAGACTCCAGAAAATTTTGCCCCTGAGCCTTATGGTCAGTGATACCAGGTAGTACCAAGCATCTCCTCTCCTCAGTTATTTCTGGAAATCTGATCTCAGCGTAGAGTAACCTGCCCTTGACCCTGGCTTCTCAGAGAGCTCCCCGTGGGATGTGCTGAGAGCCTGCAGGAAGAGGGAGGGCAGACCCAGGCTGGCAATGAGCTCAGTGGTTACCCTGTGGACATCCCCGGCATCACTGACCCTCTCGGTCTCCAGTGTGCCCACGTCACTCTTTTCCTCTCTGCTACAGTAGAATCAGGCACTGACACTTTGAAACTTTAATAGACTTTCTTTTTCCTATTAATTTTTTGAAATAAGTATGTGAGTTGTATAACTTCCATAGATATTTCAAGAGCTCAAATCACATCTATATACTAGAAATTTCGGTTGATTTTTTCAGAACAGTGAATCAGCAAGCTCTGGTGAAAGATTTCATCACTTCTAAACTACACGGGGAGACCTTTCAACTGTTTTACATTTGTGCCCTACTAGAAAAGAGGAATAATTAATTACTTCTGAGGTCCCATTCAGCATTAAATCTAAACCTTATTCTCCATCCTATTCTGACTGCACTCACGCTGCTTAATCTTCACTTTTAGATTTTCTGAAAGTAACTGTGAAAAGTCAAAGAAAGACTTTACAAAGTTAAAAGTCCTCAGCTCTTCTGAATCAGTCTGTCACTATGGGATTTTTGTAGCAAATCAAGCAGGACATTCTCTAGACACTGACGTCTTCATAAGAGAAATAAGACTGGAAATGACATAAGCACAACACAGAAATTATAATGTTTTATTTTGGAAACAGCTAAAGATTGCTCATTTTCCATAACAGTTGCTTCTTTTTTCTTTGTGGCCAAGACATACAGACTGATCACAATGACAAAAATAAAGGTCAAATGGCCTCTCTCAGATGGTAATTAAAATAGCAAATACAATCAAGATTGAACAAATAAACCCACAATAAGTGTGATTCTATGGGACCAACAGACTACCTATATGGCAGGGAAGGATGGGTTATTTCACATAGCTGATTTTAAAGACTGTTTCTTCAGAAAGGGTAGAAAGATTTTTTGTTTTTTCAGCTATTATATGGAAAATTGTTTATTCAAAGGTGTTCCCAGTACTGACTGCACTACTGTTTGATCTCTGAAGCAATTATTGCAGATATGTCCACACAGATGTTGGCAAGTAAGAGGCAGATCAAAAGATGAAAGTGCATCTTGGGTGACACAATGAGATGAGCTTGGGACCTGGGTTGAATAAAACCTTTCCTGCACCTTCAGGAAGGTCGGGGTTACCGTGCCAAACTGCGTGACTGGCATACCAGATGTTATGTGTATGCACATCGCCATGCTGCACTTTGCATCTTGTCCTCCTACTCAGACAGCCCAGTCCAGTTCTTTGCCTGGACTCTTTTAGCTCCACACCTTTGGACCATACCAGGTCAGTGATCAGCAAAACTCATGCTAAGCAACCAGCTCACTCCAGTTAGGGCACAGTTAAATGATTGATGTCATATAAATGCAGCGCATTTGTCTCTAGTCACACTGGAAAGAAGTGTTGTGAGCCTGTCCTTTGTAACACTGAGTAGAGAAAACCTCTAGTTACTTCTGAGTTTTGACCAAAATACTTATAGTACAGAAGCTTCTATTTTGTTCAGGTTAGCAGCATTTTAAAAATAATTATTATACTGTTGATAACAAATAATATTCTTACCAATAAAGCTGCCATTACAGGTCCATGAACGATATAAAGCAAGTGTGTGTCAACACTCATCCAGCAGCTGGAGGAGAAATACAGCATTACATTTATTATTAACTCAAATGAAATTTGCTGCACAGTTAAAGAGTGCTAAGAGTGCTAAGTGCTACTCACTTGTCATTGAAGTATCTGGCTCTTGCAACTGCATGAATGGATGCTGGCACTAAAGGGAATCCTGAAATGATTAAAGTTATAGATCAGTCTTGGTATTTGTTTAGCTTGATTTTCACGTGTCTCACACAATAATAAGTCTCTTGTTCACAAAACATATGGATGTGAAATCACATCTTTCAGGAAAGAACTTATTCCATCACACTCAGACCCTGGCAACACCTCAGTGGTGAGATGCAAAAGGGATTAACATTCAAGGCAGGCCAAAAGGAGAAGCAAAGCCCACAGACCATGCTCTCCAGATGTGTCTCAAAGCTTCTGCCAGGCTGCCCTGCACTGCTGTGGCTTTTGCAGGGAAGGGTGAGAGCAGGCAATGTGGGAAGGATGTAGGGATCATTCTGTTCTCAGAGGAGTATTCCCTCAGGAAACCAGGGACACTTGTTAAAATCATGTAAGTAACTGTTGAGCAAGAGAGAGGCACATTGACTTGCATGCCAGATTATGGAGCAATAAAAAGCAGAATGCAAGTTTCTCTTTCGGAGCCAATGGCATGAGAAAATGTTTGGAGCCAGGAGGTTTTTGGGGGATGGGAATTCGTAGTATCTTCTGTAGGTTCCCAGCCTCTGTGCAGCCAAGGCCACTCCATGCAGCTTTATCTCAACAGGGAGAAGAGCTGTGAATACCATAAATCCACATATCCTGACTTATTTGTGAGACCTCAGAGGAGGCTTTGACTGGGAGTTGATGGGAGAAAATTTGCACTGGGCTTGGCAACATGCCATGGTTAACAAAGTGGAAAGCTCAAGTTCTTGTTTCCAGCCTGACACCGAGAGTGACAGTCTGGTCCACTCCTGTTAATTTCCCTTCAGCTTGCTTAAATGTCATATCCCTCTCTGATAGGCTAGGAAACTGGAACTGGGGAGCTTGCACTGCAGTGCTGACCCCCGTTTGTACAGCCTTGCACGTACAGACAGCTGGACATGAACTGCTGCCTTGTCTGTCCTGTGCAGAGGGCTTGGTGCACACCTTTGGTGCTGCTCCTCCCTGTTCCCTATAAGGCACAGACCTTTCTACTGAGCATTGGATATTCTCTAATTATAAAAGAAAACGTGTGAAAATATCCTATCAATACCATGATTACTCACAGAGGGAAGAACATAGCTCCTGTTTTCTTCACATGTTAGTGGTTTCATAAAAATATTTAGAAGAGATGGAGGATCCTTAGCCATGTTGTGGGAAGTGAGAATAAGGTACAAAGATACATAAATAAGACACTCTTATGTCTCCAGGTATCTTTAAGCAATAACTACTTACTCTACTGCCAAAAAAAAAGAGAGTTCTTATTGCAATTTACCTCGGGAGGACAACGCAGCTCTGGGAGAAGAAACTGGATTGCTGTCTCCTTTATATGTTTTTAGAAAATGATGCTTTGGCGTCTGGCTGCAGAATTCCCTTCTTGGGTGATGATGCACAGCAAAACAACAAAAAGCTCAGAATGAACAGAAGGGAGTTTATGACCTCAGGGTGAGCTCATGGGATTGACAGCTTGAGAAAATAGTTTTGATTGGGAAATGGAGCAAGTCTGGGATGGTTTGTTTGACAGATTGAAATGCAATTTTTAAGGGGCCTTTCTGTAATAGCAAAACTTCTTCAGCTGAAAACTGTGGCCTGGAGTATTGTGAATAGAGCACGCCACATTATGTAAAAAGAGCTTTTTTTCTTCTGCTAAATGCATTAGCCTAGGACATTTGGCTCAACAAACTCAAAAGCAAATCTCGAGAATGCAGTGGAAAGTCTTCCTTAGCCACTTACAGGCTAAGAAGCTCATGACTCTCTACATCTCAGATTTCCAGCTGCAGGCTGTATGGGCTCTTCTAGGGCTAAATGTTGCTCTTCTCTTGTAGAGGGCCAAAAAGCAGAGAGTTAGGGAGAAGTGCAGGATGGAGGACTGTGGGGTCATGGTCACAATGTATTGCTACAGTCCCAGCTACACGTGGTGAGCAGTGAGTAAGGCAGAGCAGTGTTAGCCCAGCCATCCCAGGGACACTTACATGTCCCTTTGGGTCATGCCAGGTCCTGTAGAGCACAAACTGGCAGTTAGGTCAGTATTCCCAGTACCATTTGGAAGGCACTCAGTTTCAGCACTGGCCAAATAAATTATTCTCTCTTCACTTTTATGTGGGTGAAGCTGCCTGAAGCTGCCAGAGTGAGCTGTGCTGCTGCACACAGTTGATACTGTTTTCTTGTCCTGCCTAAGGGTGATTTCCTGACCCAGTGAAATAATAACAAAGAAATGACATCCCCAGCAACAGTTCCCATAGAAGGTGTCAACTGACGGCATCAACCTTGAAATACATCTGCCCATGTCAGATTCCATTCAATCACCTCAAATCTCTTGTAGGTGTTTTTATATTTGCTCCAATTTTGATTTTTCTTATAAACCTATTATACAAATGTCATTGGTGTTTTTTTCCAAATAAAGTAAGCCAGATCTTCTTGCATAGGGATTAGCAATAGCAATGAATAATGAGTAACTTCTTCTTGGACATTTGCCTTGATCTCTTGAATTGTAATTCAAAGCACAGCCGGCTCTGGTTCCTCTGTATTGCCCTTTGCAAAAATGTATCTCTCTCCATTGATTAACACAGATGGATGTTTAAAGTTAGACTGTGTTACTACTCCTTCTGGAATCAGTGGAATTACAATGATTCATGAAAATTTAAGGGGTCACCAGATTGTTTTAATCAGACCATTTTGCTATTAGTAATGTTTCTACTTTAGTTAGAAGGTGCTAATCCTTACCTTTTTTTTTTTTTTT
>WEKY01053692.1:19092-93641 GCA_013390045.1 Picathartes gymnocephalus
GTGTGGAAGTATTCCTCTAGTTTCGTAAAAAAAAGGCTGCAGACACTATTGTCAAGAGTTATGTCCATTTTTAATAACTTTTTCCTTCTCAAGGTATCAGTGCCCTATTACCACAGCAGTGCTGCAGATACTGATGTGTGTCTTATCAGGTAACTTCAGTGAACTACCCACCATGCTGCTGGTGCCATTCTCAGCACTACTACAGCTGGCTTGTAAGCTTTCATTGCAGGCTGTATGTCACAGTTGCATTAAATTGCACTGCCTAAGTTAAATGTCACCAGAAAAAAAATATCCGTCTATGACCATATTGCTCTTGCATAATTGGATATGGAGTGACACTATTTTGGGAAGGCTTGTTCTGCAAGACATGAAAATGGAAAAAGCTTTGTCTGGAAGCAAATGTTTAAAATGTTCACATCGGGCTGCTGTTCCACAGCCCAGCGAGACTTTTTATATTCAAATATTCTGAGCTATGAGATTTGTGTAATAGCACAGCTGCTTGCTCCAAGAGGACTCGGCTGTTTGGATTGGCAAAGTCCAGCAACTTTAACTTGATTTAGGGTTCTTCAGGAAGGTTGTCTTCTTTTAAGAGCTGATAGTGTTTCACATATTTTTAATTCCAAGAGCATGACAAGTGCCTCTCTTCTTAGAGAAGATGCCATTTTCATAAGAAAAAAGAGTATATGCTGGTGTTCTCATTAAAAAAAAACAACCAAAAAAAACCCCCAAAAACCAAGCCAAAACCACCAAAGCAAATTATTACATGCCTGAAGAGTGTTATCTGGTACTACAATCTATATAAACTAGAAAATCATGCTAATTTTCTTAGTATCTAATGTAGGTATCCAGAGAGCACTAAGCCTTGTATCATAAGAGGAAAGTAAATGACCAGACTTTAAAATGAAAATCCAGATAGGGGATAACTTTGCTGTTACTGCCTATTTAAGATCAAATATTGGATACCTAACTTGCGTTTGAAGATAGCATTTTAAATTTCTTCAGAACATGTAGAACTGGGTCATTTTCTTCTGATCTAATTACCTAGTTATCTAATTATCCATTAATCTAATCTAGAAATTCCTAATTTTTCTTGATTTAAGCAATAGGGATATTTTTCTATTTTCTGTCTGCTTCTGACAGGGATTGCAAGAACCTCCCTATGTGCACTGGGACAATGGATAAAGGTCCATCATTTGCTGCTTTGCTGCACCAGTGGTTTCAAGATAGGGGAACTACCTCACCAGAAATGAGAATGTGACCAGAGATTCATGGTTGCCAAATTGGAAAAAAGCTCTTGATATTGATTTTCTGTCAACACTCATGTGGACTAGATTTAAAAGAGTGATTTAAATGTAAAAGAGGCTTCATTGTAATATACTGGTTATATTTATATGGTCTTTTATTGGACCAGACCAAAGGAAAAAAATAACTGCTCCTGCTACCCATTAAAAAGGCAAGGGGTCCCTTAGTGAAAACAGATGAGATTGCATATTCCAAGATGAAGAACCAGACCTAGTCATGGTACCTTGGGCAATATGCATGTGGCTGTTATCTACTTAGCAGGTAAAATCAAATTTTTTCCTTTAAAACAACATATGCCAAAATGTATCTGATACTGGATTCACTTCCAGAGAAATTCTGGTTCCTCTTTTTGTACGCTGTGTTTGCTTCATTTTGCAAGACACAGATACTGATCTTTCCTCTTGATTCCAGGAAAATTATACTTTATAGATACTGTCACACATTCATGTTTTTGGATATACATGACAAAAATAAACAACTGTTTTTTTCAGAAAAGAGATATACTTGAATAAAAATATATTTTCTCCCGTAGCTTTTCTTAAGAGAACTTAAGCATTTCTTTCTGCAAATCCAAAGATGCAGCAAATAAAGAAAACTCTTTTGTGCTGTTTTTTGTAAATTTCTAAACCCATGTAATTATAAGCAATCAAATTTAGGGTCCAAGGACTCAGTCTTAAGCTATGATCTAGTGAGATAAACTAGATCATAAGTGCTAGAAGAATTCAAAAATCTGAAAGTACTGACCATCTTGCTACAAATGGTGACATACATACCCCAGCCCAAGAGGTAGTACCAGTGCAAACGCTGTTCTTCAGCAAACACTGCCACCACGATCAGTGTGTGAAGATAAATGCCTTCACAGAGCATCCAGAAGTAGTTGCAGCCCAGCATGTACTGATGAAAGAATTGCAGCACTTTGCAGCTTACCTGTTAGATAAACGAGAGAAAGTCACACACCTGACCAGCATTTTGCATTTAAAGAGGCAAAGACAAATGTTACTGCTAGGCTACAAGAAAGCAAAGGGGAGCAAAAATTCCCGGCTCTTTCTGTTTTTGTTTTATTTTTTTTCAGCATCTAACAGCGAGATGGATTTTAAACTTTTATAAATGAGGTGAATTAAAGGAACAGTCCTCAAAAAGTAGAAGAGAATTATGATGAGCACCCCCAAAAAATTTCCTTCAAAAGTCAGTAATCGAATTTTTTTTAGAACTGAAACAAACTATTTTTCTAGAAGTCAGTGGAGGGCTGTTCAAAAGACAGTAACACTGAGCTCCAATTTGAGTGATTTCCTTTTGATCAAACTTAGATAAGTTCTTTTTCAGGTCTCTCTTCTATGCCAGAGTCATTTACTCTTTAAACAGACCCCAGCTCTGAACAAATTCCTTTGGAAAGTGCAAGTTTTGGTGGCAGCAGAGATCATTTTTGTAGGATACCAGGGATACAGTCTTTGTCTCTTTGCAAGAGGACTGCTTTCCTCTGTTTTGATGAAATAACAAATTGACATGTGGAGCTAAATGGAGCTGCTGAAGCGGTTCCTGTGCATGGTTCAGACAACGTTGCAGACATAGACCTTGACAAGGGATTGTGGCTTCAAATTGCTGGGAAGCAGTGGGCAGATGGTAGAGGAAAGCAAGTTGTGTCCACTACTGGAGTGACAGCTGGTGAGGGACAATGCTGCTCCTCTTCTGAGTGAGTCTCATGTCCATTTGCTTTCTTAGGAGGGCAGTGATGTCCTCCACCTGGACTTTGCCACCTCAGCCCCGGAGGCCCAGGAGGGCCAGGAGGAGTGGGCAAGCATTGCTGTGCTGACAGACACCCACTGCTTCTGGGGAGCACCACATGCTACCTGAGGTTGTAGCAGTGATGGCAAAGTAAGTCATCATCTGTGGCCACAGGAGAATACTGCTTTCCCTCAACTTCTGTAGATGTTTTTCGAGCTGACTACCTGGGCTGTGCAAGGTGTCATCAGGATTCACTTGTCTCTTTCAAGAGACATTTCTGCAGTTCGGCAGATAGAGGACTGCATGTTTTGCATCTGTCTGGATTGCCCCTCTGAATCAGCAAAGTTTCTTAGCCATCCAGTCCACCACCATCTGTTGCTCAAGAACATTCCCAAATGCCCAAACATGTGTATTTAGTTCTGTTTCAATATTTGCAGTGCAGGTTGGTGTTTGTGAAAATACAGCTTTATTGATAGTTTAGGATATAGAATTCTGACAAGACTAGTGTGAAGAACTGATTTTTATTTTATAGTAATTCATGTTTTCTTCTCACCACGTGGGACAGAACAGACCGTTAAATCTTTTTTCCACACTGTGTCTGAACAGTCCTTAAAAGTGTGTCCAAAAAGGGTTGTATACTGAACCCGACCCAATCAACCACCACCACCACCACTAAAACAAATGAAAAGGGAAGATGCATTTGCTTCTTTTTCTGTGGGAAATCATGTTCATTAAGGTTCTTATATCATGCCTGGACTGTTTCTCACAGGTCTGGGTCAATATGTTTATTGCCTTGTTCCCTAGCTCACACTCAATGCAGCCTCCTAGCTGGTGGCTTACCCTTCTCCCTTCTCCCCTTATTGATCACTCATCCCTACAAGGGCTGCCTCGCCTGACAGGCACTTCCCTCAGTCTGCACACAGATTCAGGTGGCACCCTCCCTGGCATCAGCCAGCCACCCCAGCCTCTAAAATGTAAGCCAACTTCCTGAGCCATCACAGCAGTTTTCCATGTCTGAGGTTTGGGCTGGGCCAGCACTGTGTTCCCTTGTGGAGGTCTCCAAGGAGGAGCTGCAAGTCAGGGGGCCACCTGAGGGCTCAAGGCATCATTTTCCTGATGCCTTCAGCAGGAGTGACTCAGGGTGCCTGTGTGTTGCACACGGGCTGGTCCTGCTCCTGCCAGGGCCAAATTGTCCCAGCGTTCCATCCAGTCACCTGGGCTCTAGGAACAACTTTGCCATCAGCTTGGCAGGTGGAGGGGAGCTGAGCACAGATGGTGAGTTCTGCAATAACATCCATGGCATTTCTCAAATCTATCATTTTTACTTAATTCTTTCCCGGTTTCATACTGCCCAGCTGAAAGGAAGATGACTATGGGGGATCCTTGCTTCTCTTTGCCAGCTGTATGCACTTCTCACCAACCCTCTGGGCAGAGATTGACTGAACATACCTTCCACTAGAACCAAGGCAGTCTTTGCTGGAACCTTTATCTGTAGCTCAAACAAATGCACACATAGAAAAAACATTCCCTGACAGCTGCTGAGCTAAGCTCCGTTTGCTTCTTTTCCCAACATTTCTTTCTTTTGTGTACCCCCCTCTGAACTATGACTTGTGGCTTCAAAAATGAAGATTTTACTTCTCCTTTAGAGCAATGGACATGCAGACAACACGTGACTCTTGAGGAACATAATCACTTCTAAGGTAATAAGTTAAAGAAGCAAGAAAATCCTTGGCAAAGAATAAAGGATTGGTGTGCCTAGTATTTTCATACACATCACATTAATTTGAGAATTTATATGAAAAATTTATAATAAGGATTTTAAGCACAACAGCGCATTGAGATAAGTTATATTAATCATATTATTCAAAGGGAAACAAAAATCAGTCTTTGCTTTAGATGAGTAACAAATGCAGCGTGTTTCAGCTGTGGCTAAGTGATGCAATGGAAATATTTTCCTACAAGAAAGAAACTGTTTTTCTTTGATCAGAGCAAGTAAAAGAGATGAACCTTTTACTGATAAGAATTCGATTGGTAAAAACAAAACATGACAAATACAACCAACACCTTGATGTATATTAGTCTTAACTGAGAATATTGCAAAAATTTTAAGTTTTATATAGTGTTTATTCTTACAGAAACAAGTAAAATAAAAATGCAAGATGATATAGAAGCAAATCTTCCACCTGTTCAATGCTTGATAACTGATTGTTTTCTTTACTATAATTTATAAATCTTTACTATAATCTATAAAGATGGATATCTATAACTTAGAAAGACTGATATTTTTACTAAAAGAGTGATGAGGCACTGGAACAGGTTGTCCAGAGAGGTTGTAGACTCCCTATACCTGGAAATGTTCAAGACCACATTGGGTGGGGCTCTGAGTAACCTGGTCCAAGGGAAGGTGTCTCTGCCCGAGACAGAGCTGTTGGAATTAGTGATCTTTAAGGTCCTTTCCAACCAAACCACTCCATGATTCTAGGGCTTCATGACTGTTAACTTTGAGATTAAAACATGTGTAGGGAGTTTATTTTCTGCTGAAGACAAAAGTTTTGTTGTAAGTTCTTTGAGGCAGAGGCTCTGTCCTTGTTGTGTCTTGTACACTATGCAGCACAGTCGAATCCAGGAAAGGATTATTGCAGCACCTTCACACTCTGAAGGGGAGTTAAAAGTCTGCAGGTGTGCAGGCGACTGAAGCTAGTGGGTTTTGACTGATGAGCAGCACAGGCTGAGAGGAAATAGAAGGTCCTTTCTAGTGCAGTCCCATAACTGTTGTTCAGGTTGGCGTGTCTGTCTCCTGAAAAAAGGAATAAACAAATGCTCCTCTTTTTGACAGCCTGGAAACAGACAGCACTGTCCTGCACAGTCCTGCATTGTCCTGTTCATGGCTATAGCAAGGGGAAGTGTGAAAAAATTATCAGGAATAAATTACTAGCCCTCAAAGTCAGGTAACCACCTAAGAAAGCAGCTCCTTTTGTGGTTCTGGGAGGACGTCCAAGAGTAAACCTTTTTTTGGCAGAATGCAGCATGGAAAGAAACTCAATCTGCAAGCAAAGAGGCTGCCTCTGGCCATGTGTTTGCATTGCACTGATGGGCACAGAAACTGAGAAAGGTTCTTTAGAGGTCTGATGGACAGCACCCAAGGAAAAAAATCTCCATAATTGCCAATTCTCCTTCTTCATAAAAACAACCTGGAATGACCTTCAGTTGTGGCCTAAGAAGTACTCAGGGGCAAAAGGGGTCAATAGGAATACAGTCAGTCATATTCTCACTTGCAAATCTCGCAGAGAGTTATGGAACTCTTGTAAACACCACAGCTGCAGTATGCAAGAAAAACACTTCAAAAGGTTTCTGGAACATTTCCCAGAAGAGAAATAAAACAATTTACTCTCCTTTTACAAGAAAGAGATAGAAACGGTGTCTATTATGTTTTGCAGGATACATTGGCACGTTATAAACACTGTTAATGTTCCAGTCCTGCCTAAGGAGTTCCAAAAGTCCATCTGCCCCTGCAGGACTCTGCAATTGCACAGTAATGTAATTGACAGAGTGCTCTCCTCAGCTAATACAGCAGCCTCTCATCACATGTGCTTGTCATTTCTCTGTTAAGGCTCTCCTTGATTATTGGTTAATAGCTTATGGACAGAAAACTGCACCATTAATTACCATCATTACCCATTAGGGCAAGTCAAGATAAAACTCTCGAACTACATAAACCCCAAACTCTACTTCCAACAAAAATAACAAAATGTGATATGAAATAAACCTGCTAATTATTTGAAGAGGTTGTCCTAGTAATTCAGTCAGAGCAAAAGACCTGACTCTGTTTTGGTGTAGTAAAGCCGTACAGATTCCAATGTGCCCGTTCCTGCAGTGCTTTCCTGGGTAAAGGAGCTCAGGTTGGCAGGTTGGGAGGTCTGTGTTTTACATCAGTCCTTGTCAACCCCAGAGAGCCTGCCCTGTGGAAAGCAAGCGTGGGAAAGCCCCTCAGCATGCATAATGAAATGTCTCTTCTCCAGTGCTCACTATCCATTGAAATGCCCCCGACTGACATTTCAAATAAATTGCAGAGAACAGAACAGCCAAGGTTATCGATTTTAAACCAAGGCAGCGGTATGAGCCATCACTACAGCTGTACACTTCTTTGTTTAAAGGGAAATAAACATATTTGACCTTGCTATTCTAGTTCCTCTGGGAAACCTCCCCAGTGCATTACAGCAAGCAACCCTCCTCAAAGAGACTACTGCTTGCCATGGAGGCCAGATATGGTTTATTCAAATTCAGTTTGAAGGCAATACAATATATTCTCAAACATTCTAAACTTAGCATTTTAAAGGAGTAGCTTCAAGTTTGATTACTGCTCTGCCTTAAAAAATGGTAGTTTTTTCCTATTAGAACACTATTCTATGAAAATATTTTTAAATTCCAAGTATCCATATGTTACACAAATAAGCAATAAAAGGATTTTCCAAAGCAAGAGTGTGCTAAGTATTGTAGCTGTAAATCACTGGCTATCAGAACATCACACCATTATACAATGTATCTGCAATGAATCATCCATTAAACCGTGTTCCAGTCAGAAATCTGGCATACTGGGGCTTGGAAGAAGATTAATGTTTTAATATACTCTTAAACCATTTACAGAATGAAATGTACACCGTTGCTCAGAGGGCTCCTATGTTTTGTGTTACAAGAAAGCAAAATATGAAATTAAACAACAGGGGATATTCTTAACAGCATGTGTGTCCATGTCTATGCTATAGCAAAGCAGCCAGCCCAGATTTACACAGTCTGGACAGGAATCAATAAGACTACACCTGCACATACCTGAGCCCTGGCTGCTGTAGCAGCAGTTCTCCCTGGAGTGCAGCCTTGAGCTCTGCAGGGCCAGAGGGGCTCTGGCACACCTGGCACGGTCTCAGTGTGCAGTGGCCACGGGCTCCTCACCTGCAGGATAATCCATGGCAAGTGTAATGCAGGGTTTGAGGCAAGGCAAAACAGCCTCACCACTCCTGAAAGGTTTTATCAGCTTGGTTTCTGAGTGGGGTTGCCAGAGAGAGGCACTTTTTCAGGGAGTCACTGTAGATATGAGCCTGACTGATGGAGGAAAGCAGAGAGGCCAGCAAAAAGGGAGAGGGCAGTCAGGGCTGCGTAAAAAACCAGTACAAGGTAATGCAACCTGCTGTTCATTTGGACAGGATCTGCTGGCACCTTCTCCCAGTGGAGGGAAGTAATCCTCCTAAAAAGGGTTAAGAGCTCCAGCTATTCCAGGCACCTGTCCTCCACCATGACACCTGAGCAAGAGCCACCAGGCAAGGAGGGTAGGACAAGGCAGAGGTTCCTTAAATCTGTATCCAGGAATAGCTGAGCTCTGGGCGTTGTGCGCTGAGCCAGGGTAGTTTAAGTTTACATGGGGTTTATCTAACAGCCAAGTGTGCCTACCTTATGTTTGAGGTGTAAGATGTAGACCTGCTAAAGCATTTCCTGGGGTCTAGGTACACATATAGCTTTCATGACATGGATATATCCACTCACGATTCAGTTAAATGCTCCAAGAGTTTTTTAATGATACAGCTGGGATTTGTGATACTAAATATAGACACTCAGTCTGTCACTCCTATAATCAAAAGATAATGATAGAGATGATGGAGAATATAGTAAAAATTACTTCATCCTAAAGGATATATCTAAAATAAGCCAGATGCATAGTACCCTGAAAGTAACTTTGTCTATCTTTAGCATGGGGTGACTAGGTCAGCTGTATGTGTCTACAAAGCAGGTATCCAAATGTAAGACATGTCTGACCTCAAGTGTTTTAATTCTCTAGATGTACTCAGATGCTGCTCCAGTGTCTTTCCTGGGGTGACCTGCTGCTAGGTAGAGCCCTCAACCCTTCAAACGCTGTTGGGCCAAGGGGACGCCAGAAAATTCCAAAGTCAGTCTTTTGGGTATATGCAAGCATAAGCCACTCAGAGGTGAGTTGAGATGCTGAGAAAAAGGAGCTCAGTTATCCAAACAACTGACCTATTATTGGCCAATAGCACATTCTGCCGACTAAATTTAATGGTCATGTAACTAACCCAAGTCTCTTCATTTTTAACTCCTGCTGCAAATTATTACTGTTTCTTTTGCCATACCCTTATTCCACATGTTTGGCTGTCATCTGTAAAGGCACTTTGATGTTCTTTCACTTTTTTCTCTTCTGATTCAGGCTACTTCTGTTTGGTCTTAGATGCCTTTAATAAACACAGGGTAGCAGGGCCATGGCTGAAAATGGGCAATATTGCTGGTCTGCACAGCAGTCATGGAAGGACATGTCTGATTTCATGGTATGGATGTGCAGGATGATATAGTCCCTGAGAGGAATGAGCACTCTGCATTTAATTCACCTGACCTGTTTTAGCCATCTGCTTTAGAATGAGGTCTTGGGTTGAGACACAGTTGTCTCCACAGGAAGCACTGCCATTTAATCAGAAAAATCTCAGTGAGGAAAATAGCTGTGGCAGCATGGTATCAGGGAGAGTATTGTGTTTTGGAAATATGGTACTGTCCTGAGGGGAATTTCTTCACAAAGAATCCATGTTTTGAGGGATTTTGAAAAATATTTTTGGGCAATTTATACTCAAATTTATCATCTTTCAGGTAGACCCTCTTAAAGGCATATTGCAAGGAAAACTTGGAGAGACACCTTGAATGTTTCTAGACATAATTGCTTTATATTCCCAGGGAAATATCAACACCTGAGTTGCTTAAATATTCTATGAACGTGGGAGGCCTTGTGTAAAACAGAAATTCATTAGGGTGTGCCATGTCCATACAGCATCACACAGAATCCACAAAAAGGCATTTGCATTTGCACTTGTTGATCTGACATTTAATGAGTGGCTACTTGACATTTTTCTATGCCTGTGTTTTCAGGGGCTAATGACATATCATCTATTTAACTTTCAGTCTCTCAGGTGCATTGGAGACAGTGCAATTGACAGAAACTTGTGGTCACCCAGGTATTAACCCACATTTTCACATCATCTTCATTTTGTCGTCTCTCCCATCTCTTAGGAAGACCAAAAAGGAAAAATGAAAAAAGCCTCAATAAGGCATCTAAGACAAACAAAGTTCCACACTGTGGAAGACTAATACCCTTTCAGAGACTGCTACAGCTCAGATGTGAGGGTAAAGTAAGCACACCTTTCTTGAGCAGCAGCTCTGGAGACACACCATGAATTTCAGCAAATCTGGAATGGATTCATTCATTTTGTGTAAAGCCAGTGTGTGCTTTGCTTCAACAGCCTCATGGCTGCAAATGGCCACTGAGGCTAAACAAGAGAACTGCAGCTGATGACAGCAAGAACTGTGATGCTGAGATTCTACTGTGCTGGGAGTGCTCACTTCTCACTGCCACAATGGCAGAGCTTCGGGGTCCAGAGATGGTGCAGATGCATAATGACTAGGCAGAGTGACAGGTTAAATCTAACTTTTCACAGAGATATTTAAATCTGAAGTTTGGACTTGTGCTGGGTGTTCGAGTGCAGGTCTTCCTCACCTGAGCAGAAGAGATGTAGACAGAAAACCTGGAAGTGAGCTCTGGGATTTGATGCTTTCAGCTTCTGGGCAACAATACATTTTGCATTACAAGGTCCTTTCTGGAAACACATTTCTGGAGGAAATGGCACTCAGGCTCCTCAATGCTCTCTTGGTCTAATTAATAATGCTGAGTGGGTAACACCTTACTGGTTAGAAGGCTTGCTTGTTCCAGCAGTTGGGTTTTGGGCAGTACAGAAAACCAACTGCCCCTTGTCATCCCACGTCATGCCCACAGTGTCAGCACCACGTCTGTGACATGCTTGCAAAGGGAAAGGGAGCACATGCTCCTGCCAGAGGCACAGAGTGCATGTTGCACCATCAGCTAGGGTGGTAAACTAGCTCAAGATCTTTAAAATATATCTACATCTACACAAGGAGGGAAAAACAGCCTCCATCCTCTCACCCCCCATGTTCAAGAGCTGAGTTATTTACAGATGCTGCCAGGAAGACATGAAATCACTCTGTGTGTAATTAAACAGGGATTGCTTTGGGTTCTTCCTCACCAGCTCTGCTACTGAACCCATGTAAGAGAGTGCACAGCTTGTTTATACATTGCGGCCTAGAGAAGCTGTGTGGCAATGAGATGGGGCTTGACAGTGAGTGTGCCTGAATGGATGCTGTGTCCTTATTCTCTGACATAACGTGGCCAAGCACGAGACCCCACACAGGGCTCCTAGGAACTACTAGTGGAGCACTGGCCCTTGCTATGGCCTCTATAAACCTGCAATCTAAACATAAACTTTCACACCATGCAATGGCAGAAGCAAGGATGAAACTACTACAAAAAAGGTGAAGAGGGTACAGAAGAACCTGCAGAAAGAACAGATATCTCTACTAGAATGCCAAAGAGAAAAAAAAATACAGTAAGATCTCTAAAAGCTTTTGTGGAAGAGGTTCTAATTACTTTAGGAATTACCTGTTGCTTCCTTTTATCCCCATCAGTACTGAGTATTAAAATTACTAGTCTTGTGGAATACAGAAAATGAAAAATACAGTTCTGATGTGTAAGACTATATGGAGAGATTTGGCAGCAAGAGTTTTATTTATATTTCTGGAGATTCTAATGGAGAACATACTGTGCTGTCCACAGATCACCCTTCTACTGTGGGTCAGTCTCCTTTAGAAAGGTGATAGATGATATCTCTTCCTATAAATGCCATTCCAGTAATAGCGTAATTAATGCAGTTCCTAGTTCAGATACAACAGTCAAATTTTCAGTATACGTAAATAGGTGTTCATACATGGACTGTGTTTATTTTTGTTTAAATGTCTTTGAACCTTGTTCATTGCTTCTTCATTTCTTGTACGGCCACTTGGACTCAGATTTTTCTTTTCCATGGTTTCAGATCCAGATAAATCCAGCAGAAAGAGAGAGAGAGAGAGAGAGAGAGAGAAAACTGTATAACCAGAAAACATGAAGTAAATAAGCAAATTAAGATTATTATAAAAGTGGCTTGACTTACCATTTTACATGAGCAGAGTGATCATCAAACGATTTAACTCTTAGCAGCAATGTGAGTAAGGATGTGGTACAGACTCTCCTCATGTAAATAATGCTTTGGATTGTCTCATGTTGCTTCTCCCTGGGTCAGAGGGAGAATGGTGGTGTCTTGGTGTTAGGAAGGAATTTCCTCTCTTTCTCCCCCTGACTTCTCCTTGTTATTTAAGAGACTATTATTTCTTCTTTCAAAATTATATGGATTTGTTGATAACCTAATAAATTTTGCATCACTGAAAATATTTTCTCATGGCATTTCATATTTAAAGACTATTGTGAAACTTTAGGTGGGAAAAACAAAAAGCAGGAACTATTGGGGTGGAAACACATTTATTATTTTGCAGAATAAATACCAGTAACTTCATCTCTGTATATGGGTATTACATGAGTGGTATCTATGATTGCTTGAAATTCAATCTACACACGTCAGTATTTCTGTATATACTAAAGGTGAGAGCCATACATACATGAGCCTGTGAAGCTCCAAAGGTGCACATGTGGAAGGTGGATAAATGCAGCAAACTACAGGAAGTCAGAAGCAGTAGTCTTCAAACGGACTTATTAAAACAGAGGGTGCAGTAGAAATAGAAAAAGAACAAGCTGTAAAGCTTCCATTTGCTCTGTTAATAGGCATCAGCATAAAAATATTATGGGAATTTTTTTCTTTTTTTTTACATTTTAAACATAATTCTTTTAAGTCTTCATATACTCATATAGAGATTTTCTGTAGTTTCATCATATGTTAAAAATGTGTTCCTGTGTGTTCATTTTCTTTTCCCAGTCACAAAGTTACAAGTTTATTATGTTTCCAAGGTAACAGGATACACTTTCAAGTAGGGTGGGCAGACTTTGAACATATCAGCAGGTCACCTCCCCTCCTTTTTATTCTTTTTTTGGTTTTTTGGAAGTGAAATCTAGAATGTGAGGCAAGATCAAGCAATGAGTGTACCCTCATCCCGTACTTGACGGTGGGACAAAAATGAGAGATCCCAGATCTTCTGGCCCCAAGTTTTGTACCTTGTCTATAGACAGCCTTTCACTGCTGAGTCACAGACATGCAAATTTGGTTTGGAAGAAGAAATTGCAAAACAAGGGCTTTGTTCATCAAAACATCTGCTTAGCCCATCGCTGCAGCCAGTTTTGTTAACAGGACACTGTCTGGGTCATTTCCATGACTATATTGAACTCTGAGGCTCCTCTTCATATTCTGACCAGAGACCTGAGAGCTGAGTGTGGTACATGAACCTCTGCACCGCTTTGGGGCTCCACAGCCTCCGAAGGTAACTCCTGGTGTCACTTTTATACTGTCTGTGCCATAGCAGTGGAGGTTGGGGTTCTCATCAGGTGATGCTCAGTGGGCTGGAACCTGTTCTGTGGCTACATGGGAACCTCTGAGAGCTCTGTCATTGACTTCACTGGTGTCAAGATTTCACTTCCAACAGAGACCAGGCCAAAAGGCACTAGATATAGTTTTTAAAAGAAATCTTAAAACACAAGATTCCTTCTCATGCCCTCAACTTTTTGTTTAAACCATTTCAGATAATTTATTTGTGCTGTCAGAAAGTATAATTCTTAACCCTGAGGTAATGATTTTACTATTTAGGTGTCTGATATCATCTGCCAGCTTTTTATCTTCAAATATCAAGGGTATTTTCATTGCAACTTTTGCACAGGCTATGTACGCATGATGCTATGCAATGAGGAGAAACAAAATGTGTGGTCTTAAAATTATTCTTCTGCTCTTCTATTTTTTAATCTCCAGATGGTCCCTGAGACTGGTGATGTTTTCTTTAGGCTATATATTTTCTGCTTTAATTAACTTAATCAACACACATTTAAGAGACACACATGTGATCAGATAATATCAGGTGCTAATATTTAATTCCTTTTGTGAAATTAGAAGCAGATAAATGGCTGAATCATAATTGAATGATCTTATTAGACTACAAGCTGATCAGTGTTAAAATGAAACTTGAGATTACCTCATTTGCATTAATTTCACATTGGCTGGGGCTGCTGTTAGGACTGAGCACAATTTGATTGCTGGGTCAGGGAGCAAGATCAGAGCTGGATGACTGGGATCTGCCATACATGCTTATCAGCTGAGGGGCTGGCACAATTTGTATCACTACCTCAGAGCAGTGAAGGCAACTAATGCTTTGATTTACTGCCTCCCAAGTTAAAAAATGCAGCAAATAGACCTTTTTGTGTGTTATCTTGAAATAAGGCATCTCTCTTTCCATCCGTTCTTCCCCAGTGTGTGTGCTTGTGAAGAAGGACAGGCAGTCACCAAAGGCATCTGTCACCTCAGGGGCTTTGTTGGGAATCATCAGGTAGTTATTGCTGGGAGCAGTGAAGGTCTGACACATACTTGTATGGATGGGCTGGCTGGAGCAAGTCTGGGGCTTGTACAAGATTCAAAGATTTTTATTGCTTGGTGAAAGATCTGAGCAAGGTTGAGTGAAATTCTCAGAATCTGCACCCTCTGTGTGTGTTTTCCCAGATGGCTATCATTAGCTGATGAATGGGAATTCTTGGTTTTGGCAGGGCCATAGTGATTTTACTTGAGTGTTAGGATGGAGAGAAGTCATGCAGTACTTACAGGATCCCTTTTTACAAGGCCCGGGTTAGGGACGACAGCAATGAGGTGGGCAATTGTAAACATGGAGTTCAGCACATAGGAGAAAAACAAATTCTTATGCAGTGTTATCCTTTGACAGCTGAGGCTCCTGAAAAATATGTAACACATGTCGTAAATTAGTATTTTTCCTCTGATGTCACTTTAACAAGCTCTTTCTGGCAACAGTCTCTCAAGAATGTCTTTTGGCAAGGCATAATTGGAAAATACATGCCTTGCATTGCAGCCATAAACTCTGAAAAATTTTTGGGTTTGTTTTTACACCTGTTTAGCACCACACGCCTTTTAAACCACATTGTAAAGACCTATCCAGCTACATTCTTAGCTCTCGATGCCTTTCTTTAATTCATGGTAATTGAGATATTAAGTGGTGAAGCAGAACCCTGAGAATTTTTGGATGTGCATGATACAAGTAATGAATATCAGGAATACTGCTTTATAAGTAACTGTTCCCTGGAGACTCAGTTTCTCAAATACTCAGATGAATATTATTTTTTAATTCAGGAATTAGTAGTGAGACAGGATGGGAATTTGGGCAGGAATCTCGCTAAATTACAGGGGGATTTGGGTTGGTATCCTGCATATTTCTAACTCCAGCTGAGATCCCAAACCAGAGGAGGTTGTTTTCCTGCCCAAAAGGAGAAGAAATGACTGATTTTGGGAGGATAGGATTTATGCTATTGTGGGCAGCAGAGTTTCACAAGAGAAGTTTTCAGAATTCTTGTGAAAGCAAGTAATGACTGCAGTTTCAGACCTGAACCATCTCCTGTTTCTCACTCATGCCCAAATCCTCATGTCACCTCCTCATACATCCCTGAGGTAGAGAAAAAAGGCCCCTGCAGCCCTCCGTGCCCCAGGGCATAGCACCAGGCTGACAGAGGGTGATTGCAGAAAGGCAGTCAGGGAGCTGTTAGATAATGCTGTGCTGTCCAGTGATCACTGAGAGCAAGAAGGCAAAACTGCTAGGTAAAGAACAGCCCAGAAATACTGCTGTCTTTCTGGGGTAAGCTCAGCACTAGGAGTCTTTTGCAATCTGGAATGGAGCACAGGCTGTGGCTTTCTTCTCCTCTGCATGTGGAGGCCAATGCAGAATGCACTCTCTTCAAAAAGAGAGAGCGGATTTAGCCAATTGAACTCTTTTCTGCTTATTTTGCTTGCTTGATTGATTTTTTTCCCTTTTGCCCCTTGGTCATCTGCCATTTATTCTTTGTTTTCTTTACATCTACTTTCCAAGTAATTGCATGGAATTCTTCCTTTGGCTCGAGGTCATCTTTCTGGTTATGGTTATCAGCACCCAGCAATAATTATCACTTCTTTTGACGTCCTTATTTATCAAGTCACCATCTTTGGTTCAGGATGTCCATGAGATGCAGATCCTGGTGGCTAGGAATGAGAGTATCTCTGTACACCTGGCCCTGATTTTATAGTCTTCCTTTAGCATCAGCTATTGGCAGATATTGAGCACCAGATACAGGGGTGGGTTCATCAACTTTCAATTTGATTCACTGTAGGACACAGTATTGGAAAAAACAGAACCATTCTTTGGAGCTATTTTTGCTACACTATATTCTTGTGCTTACTCCACCTCTATTTGGCCCCATCACAAATCTATTCTGACGTTCCTTTTCTGCTCCTAAGCTCTGGTGATATTTATTCATACTCCATACTCCATCACAATACTTTGCCTCTGCTACTTAACCCCACTTTCCTTGGGACACTACGAGATGCTTATCACTGTCTGTCTTGCTTTTGCAGCCCTGGAAACAGGACTGGTGTGACATCAAATCTGTTCCCAAGAAATAAAAATTACCTTATTACTGGGAACAATCAGCTCCTGCCCACAGAAATACAGACCCTTGTCTCTCCACCGGCCTTTCCATGTGGTTACCTGTGCAGAGAGTCTTTTGTGATAATCTCAGCCAGGTAGATGTGTCTCAAGTCCCATTCCTGTCCTTCCTCATTGCTCTTAACTCTCGGCAGTCTTATTCATCTCTTAAATTGGACTGTCCTTCAGTGCATCTTGCCTTTGTGTGCTGCCCAGCCTCATTTCCCTGCCTGCCTTCCTCTCTTAGTTTTGCTCTCTCCTCCTTTTCCCTCAATAATCCTTGATTACAGCTTTCATGTTAAAGATTCACCTGTACCACTAAGTGTGTATTTCCATACCCTCACTTTCTAATTTGACCTTCAGTGTTTGCCATCACAATGGCATCAACACGTGCCTGACTTGGTCCACACTGAGAGGAGAAAGTGGAACCAAACCTTTACTTGATCCATCCTTTCTGCTGGTTTTGAGAATCATTTGCAATCTTCTCCTTCTCTGATCTGTTTTATCTCTCTTCCTGGCCCTCTTCCTGTTATTGCTCATTCCTTTGTGATGTTTTTGGAGGCTCCTTGCCATCATCTCCACCATCTTTCTGTGTTCTCCCTACTCTGCTTCACTCTTGAGCACAGGGTGTGACTCTTGGGGATGGTGCTATGCAGGGCCAGGAGTTGGACTTGATGATCCTTGAGGGTCTCTTCCAACTCAGCTTATTCTGTAATTCTGTGTGGTTCTGATAAATCAGTATGCAAGAAGGCATAACTAAGTCAGTTATCCGTGTCTAAAACCGATGAGCTTTCTGTGTCTCCAATCCTCTATCCATTGTCTCTTCAGAGTTCCAGAGTCTCCTATGTTTTCTGTGGCTCCCCTGTGTTTCACATTCATTCTGTCTCCTACATTTCCTTTTTCAGAGATAGGTTCTTTTACCCACTCACAGTCACCCTTATTTTACAATTCCTATCTCTACTCTCTATTACAATTAGAGTATTTTCCTCATAGAACTGCATTGTGAATCTGTAATTTTTCTCATTTATGAATACTGAGAATATTGTTTTTCACACCTAAACACTTATTTTCCTATCCTACCCCATTGTTTAGTTTTCAAATTATTTTCATGCTTTGTACCATTTTCTCCCTTGCCCCTGGGGAAAACTCCCCAAAAATTTCACAAATTGTCCTCCCATCCATTACCCTTCAACTCCTTTTAAAAGCCTTGGCAGCAATTAAACTGCAGGTGCATTCATAACACACGACCTATTATTCTGGCAAATATAGATTTGTTGTACTCCCCATCTGTCTTTATACAAATGTCTTTGTTTTAATAATTTAATTGGAAGTGATTTGGAGCTAGAAGTACCTCTTTTCTTTTGTGTTTTATTAAATAAGATAATGGGGTCTCACTCTGCAGTTACAGAAATCTTGCAATAATGTGATGATGCATAGAGCTGTTAGACACTCTACTCTATTAATACTTTCTCCTGTTATGAGTTAGCATTGCTTAGTGATGCTCATCACTACTGAATCATTATTCCCTTCTGAAAGTGCTGCAACATCTGTGATGCCAGATCATTATGAATCTTGATACCCAAAATTGAACTGAAAATAAATCTCTGCCAGCAAAAACTTATATGTGGGAAACTGCAATCCCTGCAAGTTGCCTCTAAAGTCAAAGGCTACATAGTCCTGAAATCATCTCTTGCTATCTGACAGACTGTCTGATTGACAGCTTCCTTCCAGCTGAAGGTCAAATAATCTATTGCTGTCATAGCCAGATGACAGAAAACAGCTGAAGGTAACATGAGCCCTGCTCCCACATAGCTTCATTCTCACTTTCCCATGATTGTAGTTTGGGTTCCTCTTTGTACTCCCATTATGAAGCACTTTGGTTTAATTCCTTTCTTTCTCCTCCCCATCACCTTTGTGTCATGGCTTGGTCATGGAAGGGGAAGGAGAAGCGGAGGAGGAAAGAGAGGAGGAGGTGTGTTGCTGTCTGAAAGGCTGCTGCAAAGACCAGTCTTTCAGTGCAACCTGGGACCAGTCAAGACCATGAGTTGCCCATGACTCAGAGCTCAGGGTGAGTCAGACAGGCTGAACCTGCCTCGCCTGCTGCAAGGACTCACCTTCCTGGTCCATTTAGCATACCTAATTTGACTAGATCCTGTCTTTACTGTCCCAAAGGATTCAAACCATGGTTTGGGGTTCCAAATCAGATTAAACTGTGCTCTTCCCAGTTTTCTCAAAGTATTACTGTGCTTTTTATGCTATATATTTACTTAGATGGGAAGGGAATTCATCAGTCCATTGGGCAGAGTTTCTAGCTATCTCTGTATCAGATTAAGATGTATTATCACAGCCACTCATCAAACTGTCTCTTTGAAAATTACCAGAATTCACAGCCTGTATTTTGTATCCACCTATTTGGAGTTTGAAATCTTACAGACTCTTACAATCTATGAAAAGTCCAACCATTTAATTTTCCTATATTTCCTAGTCTTATTCTTGGTGGTGGTGATGTTGGGGGCTTGATCATTTACTGCTCTTCTCGTTTGACAGTTGAGGCAGGGGCATCTAATTGGGAGTAGAGAGGTTCACTAAAGAACAAGATTGAAATCATCTAGTTAAGCTTCCAGACACTAGCTGCAGTGCTTTCAGAGACTATCAGTTTAGTCTCCTTTAAAATTCTGTGTGAAGAGCACATTGCTGTTTTTCCTTTAAATGAGGATAACAGGCTGCACACTTGTGCCAGATTCACTCTTAGGGCTGAGTCCTGTAAGGACTCAGGTCAATAGCTCAGCCTCAGATGCAGGTAGTTCTGTTCTTCTGGAGCTTGGAGCTCCCAGCCACATCCCTGGCAAGCTCTGGACATATTCTTCAAGGAACATAAAGCAATAGGTAAATGAAAGGCATTACTGCATCCCCAGTTGCACCATTTCCCCACGGGCTGCACTTTCACACCAGTCATAAAAACGTAATCACATGGTCTTGGCTACACACCACTGGGAGAGGTCCCATTGGTGAGAGGAGCCTGTGCTCAGACTTCTTTATCAGGATTATATAATAAGACACTCAGAAGAGCTGCTTCTCACTGTCATGATGCCTTCCAAGGTTTCCTTTGGTTGAGATGCCTCAGGGAAAGAAGAGAGAGCGTCTGTAAGAAACACTTACTTGAAATAGAAGAAAATTGCCAAGGAAATCAACAGGGATGTTATAGACAAAGCATGGCCAACGATCGCCATATAATAAAGTATGAACGCCATCTGCAATTTAACAAAAAGAAAAGGCAAGCATGAACAATTTACCTGCACTTTGTGTGTTTTCTCATTAAGAAATAATCTACAAAATCAACCTCCCATTTTGTATTTTTTTCTTTCAAACATTGTTTTTCTATATATTTTTAATAACAGCAATCTATTAAATAGCATGGCTCATGGTCTAAAGATAAGTATTTCTTACATATGTAGATTTGTTCCTCATATATTGAAGTAACTGGTGAGATCCCTGCTCACACTCTGTCATTAGCTTTCCCAAGCTCTAGGAGAGTGCAGCAGACGTAATGCATTCAGATTTTCAATATGCCCATGAAAAGTTTTCACACATATGCAAAAAAAAAATTATTAAATAAAATAGGTTGCTGCAGTATTGGTAGAAATCTTTTATAGGTTGAAAGCAGCTTAAGCAACAGGTATCAAAAGCTTAATGGTCACTTTTGGAGATGAGTCAGTAGTCAACTGCCCTCAGGACTCGTATTAGGGCTGAGTTTTTGTTCAATGTGTTCATCAATGACCTGATACAGAGAAACTTCTAAATTTCCAGGTGATACTTAGGTCTTCCAGATAATAGTAAGGAACTCACAAATGGCCTCATTTAACTGAGGGGACAAGAAGGTGCCATATGGGCTTTAACACAGAAAAAAGTGGGCTGATAGACCTAGGACAAGTGATCTAAATCCTGTCTACACAATGCTTAACTTAGGACTGGAAACCAAACTCAGGAAGGAGATCTTGGAGTAAACCAGGCAAATTCTCTGAATCATTGGCTTACTGTGTAATGATAGTCAAAAAGCTAGCAAAATATTGATTATGATCAAAAAAGGCATTGAGGGTAGAACATCAACATATGTTTGAAATTTACAGCACAAACCTTAAATGCATGTGTGCTTCCTGTCTCCATATCCCATGGACATAACAGAGCAAGGAAAGGTGAAAAAAGGCAACTAAAATAGCTGAGGTTGAGTTATAACCAAGGCCCTTAGAGTCATGAAAGCAGAAGATGATGTGAACATTATCTTCAATGCACACCACACAAGAACAGCACATCCTGAGATAAATTCTGGTTCACATTAATGTGAGCCTTGGTACTGGGCAACTCAGTGGTCTGACAGTGCTGTGAATCCAGTACCCATGGACAGATAATCGGGCTCTTACTGTCACATGTGGCAGTGAAATCTAAGAGAGGCTGATCCATATTTTTTTTATGCCAGTTGTAAAATAAAATTGTAGGACAGCACCAGGGCTTCAGAATGTTGAGGTATTTAAATGTCACACTTTGGTCTCAGCCAAGCTCTTAAGCATTAGCCACCTGTCAGAGGAGTGAAGGAGGCTAAATGTCATGCCAGGCTTCACCACTGCCTCCTTTCTGAAAGCAAGGACATAGTAGCAGCCTGTCTGGAAAAAAAGCCTGGAAGTCTTAGTTCCCCTGCTGGGTTTATTTTCTTTTCAGCTCTACTTATTTCTTTTTTCTTTTGCTATGCATGAGCAATTTTCCTTTTCTCAGTGATTAGATGAATTGCATTTTGTAGCCTGAAGTTTTGACACTCGCATCTTTTTGATGTTTCCAAGTAATTTTAAACTTTCCCTTGAGAACAAATACGAGCACAATTCAGAAAGCAAAGCCATTTCTCATAGTAAAGGTGCACATCTTATATAATTCGGACATTTTTCAACTTTCAAATAAACTTCTGCATTCTTTAGCTTGGGTGGTGGTGGCCTGGTCCAGATTTAAACCAGTTACATTGACACTGATCTGACCATGCAGAAGAGACATGATCTGAGTGTAAATACCATTCACCAATTCAAGTTATGGAAAACTATGCATATTAACTGAAAATACCTTAGGTCTCCTAGTAGTTCTCCTTCACAAAGACTAACCTCTGCATTGTTAGTGAGCAAAAATACCTTTTCTGAGAGCACTACCAATCCCAGAGAGGACAGACCTGAGTGTGGAGAAGATGAGACAACTTTCTCCAATACGGAGTAGTGAGAAAGGTTTACCTGTGTACATGTGGCATTTCTTCCACTTCATACCACATGGTTGCTGTGTTTTTTCAGGACATTAAATGGATATATCCTTAAAGCCTGAATTTGATTTACAGATGACCTGTTCAAAAACATTTTTTTCTTCCTATCCTTTTACAACCTGCAGCCTGAAATAGCTAGAAGTAGGGAAGATCTGTGGATAGCTACATGCAATGTTATGTGCACCCTGGAGGATTCTTGGTTATTCAACCTATCTAACTTTCTGTTCTCAAGTGCTAAATTAACTGTATCTTTGGGACTCAGCAACTGCCTTTTTTGATTGCATCCTGCAAATTTACTATGTCAAATGCTTAAAAAAGCTTCTGAAATATAACAGTAATGACAGAACAAAATGGACTGAAATGTCAGCTTACAAAGCATATGGTTTATCATTACGTTTTTAAGAACAGGCTATAATTTTTTTTTAAGTGATCTGTCTCAAAAGCATAGCATATTGGTACTTTCAGTTAACTTCAAACAAATAATGAGCACTTTTACTAATTTCTGCATCCCTTGAACTGGCCACCTGTCATGTCCTTCTGACACGTAGGACTTATATAACATGCTGACTCATTACGGTTTTTGGGTTGTTCAGATTTTTTTATCCTGGATTTAAAAAACTTAAATGTTCTTCCTTGTTCCTCTAGAATTCTTCACTTGAGGAAAGAGTATTCTCTAAGAGTAATACCTTCGACTCGGTTCATTATATTATGTGTAGGCAAGTGGAAATAGTCTACAAATGAAGGACATTTGTGTTTACTGAAGACTTGGTTTAAAGGTCATAGTCTAGCTTGGCATTTCTGTAAAGATAGATTCTTTCTGCACTTTCCATAACTATTCATTTCAGAAAAATCATGATGTGCATATAATTTTCCTTTGTGTTCTATCTGTCCTCTTCGTGAATGATGTTCAAGATTCTTTTTCTGGAAGGCATGGATAAGAGGTAACAGAACTACGTTTTTGCCTTCTTACATGTGACAACATCTGGAAAAATTATATATTTAAGGTCCTTCCATGTAATGCCTCTGTAAGCTCATATTGTTACTATTATTCTTGCCTTGTCGCATAGGTGAGCCTCATTTTAACATGATGGTTTGTCATGCTGCAAAAACCCTTAGAATTCACCTCCTGCCTAGTCCAGCAGACTTTTCCAAGGCCCTTTGGGCTGAGTTACTACTAAATATACCTGCATACTGCTTTTTGGCTGCATAAGAAAAGGTCCTCCAACACAAATCCCAAATCAAGTCACTTCTTGAATCTTTTCCTTCCACTATTCCAAATAGTCACAAATTATTCTGTCACAAATCTGTAATCAGATTTTCCTGGAGGCTCCACTTGCTTTTGAGAAATGTATTTATTTTTATGAGCTTCCCTAACTTAATTTTTTTAAACCTTTTCTCAGATTTCTCTCTCCCTATTTCTTCTGGTGCTTTTATATTTAGTTTTTCTCTTTCAGTTTAGCACCTTGATTTTGGAAATATTGATGCAAATGCTTAATTAATTATTGTAAATAGTCTCAATTACTACAGTGAAACTCAAAGTTAAGTGTGTTCATGCTTGTAAGATTTTATGGTTAATGGTACCTTCATAAATATTTATTTTCAAAGAGTGTGTGTAGAGTGTTTTCTTGCTAAAGAAAAATAACTTTGACTTACATTAATATTACTAGCCCTGCATAGGAGACATCAACATCTTGGAATATTATTGTTACAGAAAGCAAAACTGAGACTCTAAAAGATGATTTTATAGCTGTTGGTCAGTAAGGGAAAATCATAGGAATTAAAAACGCATCTGAAAAATACTACAAAACTTGTCACATGAATTACCACTAAATTATCCACCCCATAGCAAACCGATATTTAGGTTTGAGCACTCATTAAATAATTTGGATAAGTTAAGATCACAAGAACAATGTGACTTAAATCTTGTGCAACAAATAAAGCTGAAAGATAGGTCTATTCTGGTCTCTCTCACATGTTGTATTGTTAGCCCAGCCAGAACCACTGCCAAACACCCACGGCCTCTTTAACTTCAGCATACCTTCAATTTTTCAGAGGTGAAGGAGTTGCACAGGGTGTAGTTGGACCAAGTTCGGTTGCTTTCAGGATGGCGAAACCAATTTCCAGTTTCATCACAATATTTTGAAGCCCTCTCTGATGATAAATTACAATAATAGTTATTTTAACATAGGTATATTATGCAGTTAAAAACCCATCTAAAATAATTTCTTTGTTTGGGAATAAAATATCTATGTAATAAAATCCAAATGATTTTCAACCTGTGTAATTAATATATGTCTTGAGGTTTTGTTGCTTTGTTTTGGTTTTTTTTTTTTTTTTGAGACTTACCTGGTGGTAAATTTGCTTAGCTGTCTCCTTTTGCCCTGAACCCACTAGACTATATATTTCAGCCGTCATTCAGATGCAATATTTAGCTGATAATAACCCATTTAAAGAGGCTGTTGACAGCACATAATGGAAGAGAAAACAACCACAGGTGCTGATGCCAGACCTGAAGGAAGTGTGCAGGGTTTCAGCTATCAGGGTTAAACGAGTTAAAAATACTGTGTAGATAAAGGGCAGGCAGTAGTGTATCAACCAGAGGCTGGGTGCTGCAGATGCCAACAGTCCCAACCCAGTCCTCCCTCCATGCAAAGGAGTGGAAGAGTCCTGCCCAACCTCCACGCCGCAGGAATCCTGACATGAAGAGCAGGAGCATTGCTCGTTCTCCTCAGGGTCTGCACAGCATGCAGGCACAGAGACAAGCAGCCTCACAAATATTTTGGCACTGGTCCCACGTGTCCAGCTTAATTTAAGACGCCTGCAGAGCTCTCTGTTTAAATAATCTGTTGTGTCTTTGGCCTCTACACAGGTGTCTCTGGTGCTGGTTCCTCCGTCACAGGTGGCTTTGGCCTCCTTCCCAAAAGGCCTGCCATATGGATGGCTCTCCAGGCTCCTGCTCCTCTGCACGTCCTCTTGCTGTGCTGGGGGGACAGTGGGGCTTGAGCAGCACACAGCTCTGCAGGATGCCAGGAGCTGCAGGTGTGTGCTGTGTCTGTGTCCCCCATGTCAGGCTCACACTCCTGCTGGGGACACCCTGGATGCTGAGGCACAAACAGTCACTCCTAATCCCTTGTCAACTTTTGGACCAGTTCCTTTGGCCTTCCCTCAAGCATTAGCCATGTGGGAGCCACTGGAATGTTTGCCCAAGTAACAAAGACAGGATAAGACCATAAACTTAAATTATTTGATGTTTTCTTAGATAGTGACACAGACACGTATGAAAAACATGTTTTTCAAATCTGACTTTTAAAATAGTCTAAAAAGTCTATCTTGAATTTAATTTGCCTTTTCTAGCTCTATAATTTGATTTGCTTTGTACTTAGATTATCAGCATTTCCAGTCAATACACTGTTACAGAGCCCATAACCATTTGAACATACACATTTTCATTTTTTGTGGTCAATATTCCCACTTACTTTTCTTCATCTGATGATTAATGGTTCTATTAATTTGCAGGATTCATATTCCATCTCTACAGCCTAAAGAATGGGACTGACCATATGGGTAAGGTAAGGTTTGTATAGACTGAGTTATTTTAGTCTGACTAGAAATACACTTTACATAGTGCTATTGCAGAAAAAACCAAACAACAACAACAACAACAACAACAAACCAAAAAGAAAAAAAAAAGAAAGAAAAGAAAAAAGAAAAGAAAAAAGAAAAGGAAAGGAAAGAAAAAAAAGAAAAAAGAAAAGAAAAGAAAAAAGAAAATAAAAAAGAAAAAAAGAAAAGGAAAGAAAAGGAAAAAAAAAGAAAAGAAAAGGAAAGAAAAGAAGAAATAAAATCCTCCAGACACAGCGTATTTCTGAAATTATTGTGGATTTCAAATCAGTGTTTTGGGGGACTTGTTAAAAATCAATACGTGCATCAACAATACCAAGAGGAACAGTATATGTTATTTGAGCCTTCCATAGCTGCAGCTTGGAGATAATCTCAGACTGCCTGTGTAGCAATGTTCCCTTTTACTCACTGCCAGATGCTATCAAAAGCTGGATAAAGTTTTCAGTCATAGATGAAAGATTAATGGTTATGCTACCATGGAACACAGTGTGCAAACGTTGCACCGATTATCCCATGCGCTCTGCAAAGTGCACGGCTTTCGTTCATGTGCTACAGAGTACGTATGGCAATGTCATCCATCATCTCTGTACTTCAGGGCCTAGGTAGGCACTCTGCCAGAGCATAATGTGGCCTCTGTAAGTTAGAGACAAACCTTTCGCCTCATACTTCTCCTTAAAACCAGACAAACACTGATCCTACTCTGAAAGGGCCAATGTCTCATGGATTTCTTGCTGTGATGTGAGAATACACAACTGTCCATCCCGGTGACTCAAACAGGTCAAACATCTCCTCTAAATCTGTTCTTTTATGCAGAAACAAAGCTGCAATCCAACCACTGTTCTACTGCAAGTTATTCTAGAGTGGCCCACTAGCAGGTGGGGGATATTTAACCTGGGCAGGTGTCGGTCCTTTGTGCTAACCAGAAGAATATGGCAAAGTCTGAAAAAATACACATGTTCAAGGTTAGTAAGACAACATTAGCAAGGCAAAATGGAAGTGTGTGCTTTGAGATTATTAAAATACTGTGTAAACACTAATTTTTTAGGCTTTCTCTGTACCCTATCAGCACCTGAGCATCTCGTTATTCAAAGTGGAAGAACAGTGACATCACATTGGACTGATCTCACCTGACTGTAGCAACCTTAAAGTTACATAATTCATAGGCAGTTGTGCAGAATCTCTGCAGTTAACTGAGACAGACATTGCTTCAAGAGCTGTCTGGGGAAAATGGATGAGAGAAATCTCATCCACAAGGGAAGCTTCATGGGAGCAGCCAAGTGTCTTGAAAGATTAACCAGTAGCAATTATTTGCATGTGTATTGTTTGTGCCACTAATAGTGTTTTTATGAATCATATTTTCATTTAAAAACCCTCAGTCATTTATATGTAACAAATATCTTAATATCTCTGGAACAACATGATAGCTCTATCAATCAGGCTTTTCACAATTAGACCAGCTCTATAGCTAGCACATATTAAAGGAGCCAACATCAGTTTTTCGTTTTTTTTTTTTTTTTTCTGAGTTTTAAGATGGAAGAAGAAAGAAGTTATCCCCTGTTGCAGTCATACTCAGCACATACTACACATTGGATTCTTTGCCTTTGTTTGGATAGACCTGTGCAGTGCTTAGTTTTGCAGATGAAAGAATAGTTGATGTAGCACATCTGATTTACTTACATCCTGAATAAAATATTCTGGAAGAAAGTTCAAAAATGAAAAAAATAATCTCATATAATGCAATGGAGGCCCTAGAAAACTTCAATACCAGTGTCCTAGTAAATGAAGGATTATCACTGTCTTCAGAGTTTTTAATCAACACAACTAGAATCTGTATAAGAGTCATATTGGGCAGTATGGGGATAGGAACTGACTTTAAAATACAGCTGTTGAACTTGCTAAGGTGCAGGACAGGAATACACAGAAGGGTAAGGAGAAAAGAAACAGCTGGATGAAGAGTTCAGATTTGTCTTTGTTATAATTGTCTAAATTATATTACTTCAAGACAAGAAAATAGGACAAGCAGAAATCCAGAGCTGTCCATTTTAGTTAAATTCAGCCAAAATCTGCATTTTGTGGCAGCAAGAGAAGGGCTCGCCCAGTGTCAGAGCAGGAAAGCAAGGCTGTACTTGCATGTTCTTCAGTTGAGAGAGGCAACAACACATTAATCATCATCTGATTAATTATCATCTAATTGCTTATGGATGCATATGTATTTGTTTCCCAATTGCACTTCTAGAAGCTCTGCTCCTGGAGCTCCATGTAGAGTTATAAATAATAGTTTACAAAAGGGAATTAAAGACAGAAATGCAATAAAGCAGAGAACTGAGGGGAGTTTTGCTAAATGCACCTTTGGCTCACAAAGTGGTGTGGACGCTGCTTTTAAACACTGCTTTCTACCAAAATGTAAAGAGAGGGAAAGTGAGATGAAAAGGGGTGTCTGCCACAAAAAATTTTCACGTTCAGCTCCCTTGCTATGTGACTGCACCAAACTAATCCTGACTAAATGCACTGTACAGGGACAGTGAGGTGGGCAATATAAAACTTCCCTGCCACAAACTAAACAGCCCACAATTGGCACAGGGCAAGGCTCAGCTCCTCCCACTACCCTCTGCAACCCTTGCTAGAAGGCCGTTATATCCACAATGTATTTTCTTTTATTCCATTAGTAAGAACGTTGCCAGCGTGAATTACATAGTGCATTCCTCAAAAACTGAACTCCTACGAATTTCAGTGTGATCTGGAACCATTTCAGAGGGATTATACCAAAGATTAACCTGTCTAAAATATGAATATAAAATACAATTCAAGGGAATTGCATGTTGCCTGAATAGGAGCATATAAAATAGCCCTGCTCAGAGCTTCACAGCCAGAAGTGGATGAGACAATGAATTTCCTGCTGTCACTGGCATTAAAGCAGTAGGCCTTGTTATGTTTTCCAGACAAATTGATTTGTTTTTATGCATTATCACATTGTGCATGATGTGCACTGCAAGGAAGAGATTGCTTCTTTCAGAACACAGATTCCTGTCTAGTAAGAACTGATCTAAGTTCAGTGAAATAAGTGGGACTACACTTGGTAGCTAACTGTGAAGTTGTCAGACAGAAAATGAACAGAGCACAGAACATGTCCTCCTTCACTTTGTTTTTGTGTTTTTTTCTTCAGAATAGGATTTCACCTTGTTTACTTTCTAACACACTCTATCAATTTCTTCTTGGCGTCAGTGCTGAGATTTGTTGGGGATCGGATAGAGAGCTGGTATTTGACACCCACACATACAGAAGGGAGGAGGATTCAATATTGTGCTGACAATAATATTTCACTTCTCCAATTATGAATGATGTAAGCATCAAAGCAAAAATATATAGAGGAAAGACTTTATTTTATTCCAGGTCTGAAAACTATACATGGCCTCTTAGTGAAGTGGCATAGCCATCAATTAGCTGCTACACAGAGGTTCTGCAGATCTTGGTGCAGCCCAAAACAACACAGCATGAAATACTTGTTTCAGAAATCCATGGGGTTACTTGCATGCCTAAAATACATGCTGAGGTACTTGTATATCAGAGACTCAATGGGGAGGAAATCTGACAGTCACTATAGTTTTCATCATGGAAAATTGCTGTTTTTTAGGATGAAGTTACTGTTTCTCAGCAGAAAAGCTAGCTGTATTTTGTTTAACATGAATAAGGTACTAAAGGAAATAATGACTTGTAACACAAACCCTGACAGACTTCTCAGGACAGTTCACTCTGTGCTTTTGGCCACCTGTAAGTGGCAGCCATTTCCATTAGCAGTTGGCAGACTTGTAGACACCCCCGTTATTTCTTGTCCCCCTCCTACTTTATTAAGTCTCCATGTGACAACCAGCCACCTGGTGGTAAAGCAAAGACTGACTACCCACTGGTTTGATCTGTAACCCTTGCTGGGTTACTCAACAGCTATTCTAGGAATGCAGCTCTGGCTCAACCAGGAGATGCTGAGCTGCTGCCAAAACTGCGAAACAGGGTTGACTGACCAGGATGCAGGCAAAGAGGCTAACAGAGGTGCTGATGAGGAGAAGAGAAATGTTCCAGACAAAAATACTGGGTCCAGAAGACCACAGGTATTTTTCTTAAGGAGAACAACAGAGAGAACAGTAGGAAATGAATTATTGGAAAAGACTTTTCTTTCTACAACTGTGTACAGAAAACAGGAATACTAAAAAATTCCCAAATTTCCACTTTTAAATCTTGCCAGAAAGAGTAACTGATGCACACACTGTGGGCCAGACTCTGTGACAAGCATTTGTACATTAAGGAGTGATTTGCAATCAGTGTAAGAGCCACAGGCCTTGGCGTTAATAAGCATTAGTAAGTGCAGTGAGATGCTTCTCCATGGATGGCTTCAAGTGTTACTTTGAAGAGTGCTGTTGTAGCAGAGCAATTAGTTCAGAACAAGTCACTGGAGACAGACAAGTGGAAAAGCTGAGAATAGGTGGCTTGGGAGCAGGAGAGTAGCTCTGAAATCACCCCTGTCTTTGAAGGATGAGGACCTTTAGTCATGGGGAAACTTCTGTGATCACAAGGCTGCCCAATGCCCACCTTAGCAGGTAGAAGCTGAGCACTGCATGGAGTATACATAAAGTAAGACTGTTAGTGCCACATATTTTTTTCTTCTTTGAAAAAGAAGCAGGGGAAGCAAAAGACTTGTAGTAAATCTTCGTATTCATGAAGAGGGCTGTTGCTGTATGGGAAGGATATAATGAATAAAGTGGGGTCTGAAGCAGAAGGTACAGACCCCATCCTAGAAGCACTTCTAACATGCATGCAGGAAAAAGCTTGTTCAATCTCAGGATTGCCTCAAGCTCTCTGCTGAACGTGGGCACTTCTGTCTGGGAACTGGACCAAGTCTGGCCGATTCTTCTAAAATACTAGTTTGGAATCTTTCATGCAAATAGTCTAATGGTTGAAGCACTCGTCCACAGAGGTGGAGACCTGAGTGAAAGGCAATCCTGCAGCTGAGGGTCTCAGCTTCTCAGTCTGTGTGTCCCCAGGTGCTCCAATGATGAGCCATGAGCATGACCTTGCTCTAAGGCTCCTCCTTGAAATCTATGACACTGTAGAGAAGAGGTCAAGTCTTGTGTGTCAGAAAGCAAAGCAAGGGCACAAAAGACAAGATCTTGTGATTTGTTGCCCATCACCTGTCTCAGGGATGTAAACTGCTGTAAAGATTTGTTGGGTTGGTCTCAGGGTGTTTCCAGAGGAAGTGGATAGTGACCTTGCCACAGGAGCTCACTTTTCAAGCACAGAACTCCTGAGCAGATTTCCTTCAATCCATCCTGTCCAATGCCTACTTACACTAGAAAGAGGGGTGTTCCTTCACCAAAGATTGAATGGAGGTTTGAATCCCATCAGACTGTCTGACATTGGAAATTGGCCATTTGCAGTGTGAATTCTGTAATTATAAACAGTTTGATTTATGAAGAACAGAAATAACAATCAATGTGACTGTTACTGTAAATGGGATTCAGCAAACTGTGTTTGATCTAACCTAGAAACTCCTCAGTTTCTAAATAAGCAATAAGCTCAAGAAAATCAGCAATTTTACCTGATGGTGCAGGATAATTAACTCACAGCTGTGCAATAGTCTGTTTCCTTCATTTTCAGTTAGGCACATGCATTTTGGGTTAAGCGGGTTGAAAATTTTCCTCCCTCCCAAATGCTTAATTTCATAAATTTTAACTGCAATTGGTGCATTGTGACTACGTGGAATTTAGCACACTGTGGCATCAAGCACTGCCGATAAGCAACATGTCCTGAGCGTGGAATACACAATTGTGTCTCTCTTCAAACTGTACTCTTTGCAGAGTTAAACTTGTGTCTAATATTTCCTCATACCTATTTAAAAATACTTCCAATGATTTTTCATTTTTCCTTTTAAATATTCTTCAATTACTTCTCTCAGTCTGCTTCTAGTATTTTTATGAAGAATTCAACAAACAACTGAAACTCAGAGACTGAAAGAACATTATTTCTGCTCATCTTCTTCCATAAAATGATATTTTCCAATAAAAACTGAACAAAGAACATACTGATACATATTTCAAGCACATAAGCATCTTCTCTTCATTATAAAAACTTAGAATGAGGTGCTAAGAATATTTTGATGTTATAATTCAGAACATTTTCATAAACTAGGTTCCATAAATCCATGGGTTATATTTACATAAATATAAATACATATAAAATACTTTAAAAATGAAAATATGTAAATTATGGAACCCAAAAGTTTGACGTGGTTTAATTTCAACCAAACTTTCTGAGATTTCACAGTGCTGCAAAAATGCCACTTGATTAAGCGCATCCACTCAACGGCACAAATGTTCTGAAGACATCCTTTGAAAGACAAAATGATAAAAAGAAATACTCTACCAGTTGGATCGAAATCTGGAAAATAATCTGGACAATTCTGAGCAGTGAGCCTTCCAGCAGGTGTGTCATCCCAGCACAACCAGCCATCCCATGTTCGGTTGCAGAACAGACCTGGACATTTAAGAGGATTGCAAGAGTTAATTCCAAAAAAAAAGGCCCTCCTGAACCACTTTGTTCTAGTCTCTCGAGGACCATTGCTGCCTGCAGAAAATCAAGTTTTCTTTTTGTAATATACCCTTTTGTTTTTGTTACACTTAGAGTGGCATTCAGGTGCTACAAGGTACTTGTTTTTGCTGATATTAGTGATGTTCATTTTACCGGAAAGTTACGTTTTAGAGCATGCTGAACTGAACTTTGACTGTAGGGTCCAACCCTACAAATTTCTCTTCTTGATCCTCTTTCTGTCAGCTCTAAGCATGTAAACTAGTGGTACCCAAAGACCTGTGAGACACCCACTTTTCATTTCACCTTTTGCTGCTCAGTAGGTCTGAAATGTAAAGGTAGGAAGCATTTGTGGAGACATCCCCGCTGAAAGCAACATTTGCAGAGACAGGTCCCTGTCAGGCTGTTGCCTTGTTCAACACCAGTGAATGATGATGTGCCTACAAGTCCAGTGAAGCAGGTGCAAGACTGATCTGTAACAGGCAGATTCTTCCTGCTGATGTTGTCTAGGTAGGCATGCTGTGATCCTGTCCTCGTTATGCCCTTTCTGGGAAGCTGCTGAGGCTGTGGGATGCTCCCAGTCCCCAAAGAGCAACAACGCCAGGAGGCAGAACAGCTCATGCCTGATCCCCGTTACAGAGACTGTACATGCTAGGGTCCTCAGAAATTGTGCTGTAAGACTGCTTGCTGTAAGGTGTAACATGATTCATTGTGGATTTATACAATAAACACATAATTCACCCCTACACTTCATGGTTATTTTCCATTCAAAATCAGTTCGTGTTGGGGAAAAAGTATTTATCATCAAGACCATCAGGTTAAAGTGAAATAGAATGAGAAGATACATCTTAGCTTTTTTTACTCCGGGCCTGAGGAAGTATCAAAATGGAGATTGTTTTTGAAAGACTTACAATAACAGGTACCTAATAACCACTGAAAGTTAATAACATATGGGTAGCTAATTCCTTCTAGCGCTTTTGAAACTATTCACAGATAAACTTTCTTACTGAAGCAAGTAAGCTGTAAAAAGACATCTGAGTCTTTCCAATTTGCATCAATAACTGTTTGTAAGTCAAGTAGTTGTTGATTAAAAATTAAAAGCATAAAAATTTCAAAATTATTTTTTTCTAGATTGGATGTTGTTCAGAAAAGAAATTTTTATGTATACATTTTCTTCTTAGGTATGATTTTATGCACTTATATTTTTTCAGTTATCAAGTTAAATTTGCTAATGTTGCTTGTTCACTTAATTAATCAATCACCATACCAGCAGTTTGTTATCTTTCCTTCAGGCTTTGTCATGTTCTTCTATATCTTTGAAATGTATCTGAAAAACTTTTAGGAATATTTTTGTTACATCAAAGAAAAAAAAAGAGTAGAAAATGATTGCAACTTGATCTTGTATTTGGGAAGTAGTGGAAAATGGAGTTGGAGGGAATTTCTAGTTTTTAAACTTGAAATCCTTTGCCTGGCCTGGTAAAGAAAAATAATCACATAGGTCAATCTATACATCGTGGGCTTGTCTTTCANACAGGAGATATATATATATATATATATATATATGTATGTATGCACACATTTATCTGTCTTCCATCTATCTATGTATACATATATACATATACATACATATACACACACACTGTGCTGTTCTGGAAGGGTGGTCACGTGTTTCCGTGTGCCTGAGCTCCTCATTTTATTATGTCTTCAGTTCAGAACACAACTTCAGTGGTGCTGGCATCATTCCTTAGTCACTCATTATCTTCATTCTGAGTTATAAACGAATTAAGTGCACGTTGCTATGAAGTAACAGCCCCCAATGGCATCACTTAAATCTAGCTGGCAGCTGAAGGAATGCGGGGACTGCCCTGCTCTCCTCCTGCCACAACGGTGCCCCTGAGAAAACTACTAGGAATTCATGTCTTGATACATATAAATTCCCAGCTCATTCTGGAAAACCCCCCTTTGCAACTTATACAAGCTAACTGCAAAAGAAAGGTGATAATATCAGTAAGGTGATAATCAATAACAGTAGCTAATATCAATGGGTACAAAAATTAGGTGTTTATAGACCTGGAGATTAAGAGAGTAATATAAACAAGAAACAGCAAGTTATTTCCCCCACAAGTCCAGTAACGAAACAGCTTGTTTATGCCTGAAACATCATCCCTTCTATCCCATAACCCTGTTTAACAGCTTGTGGGTATTCCCCATTATTGGCCTGAATTGAAACCTATTTTAAGCAGTGGGAATATTTATATTCATTCCCAAATATTTCTGCATCAAGACCTGATTATCTTAACATCTAACTCTTCTTTGAGTCTTACAAAGCCCAGTAAAATTTTTAAGTTAAAGAGCTGTAGAAATGTCTTCATTCTTGTATTACAAAAAATCCCACATTTTCTCCAACACCTCTATTAGGTTAGATGTTTTTGTTAATTTTTTAAAATATATTTTCCCTTTAAACTGCATCCTCAGTATCTGTTGTTTACTTGCATAAGTCTCACACTACCTGTGATATTTTTTCCTCTAGCTCCTCATATCTTCATTCATATCTTCTGTGAGAAAAAGTGACCAGGACACTCTGTCCCAAACAGAAATGCTGCTTTATATTATGCAATTGAAGCACTGCTATTATTTGTCTTCCCTTGTTATTAATCTTCATATATGCCTCATATTCAGTAAAGAGGAGTGCTCAGTGTTTTATAAACCTCCTTTTCCTCTTGTTGCTGCTGAATATAGAATACATTGAACTTGTGCTGGTACAGAGCATGACACCCAGCAGTCAATACATAAATGACAAAAAATAGAAACAGTGAGTGGAGCAAACAGTACAACACTTGCATTTAAGATTCACAATCAGATGTGACCTTGTTGAAAGGTTTAGGAAAATGCTATTCCCAAAGCAAGAACACGAGAGATTCAAGTGCCAAAGCATTGAGCCAGAAATGTAGGTGACAGAGGAAGGAAGAGCTGATCATTCCCTGGGCTCCTTCCAGGCTTTTTCCTTTCTTTGCACTTAGGAGGATGCTAAGTGTCAATTTGCCTTCTGCTTGTGGAAAGGAACCTGCACCCTGAGGAAGACTGTGGGTTAGTATAGAGAAGAAAATATTTCTTTATAGTTATATACCCACACATGGCAAAATATGGATTTTTTAAAAACCCTTTTTACCTTTTTTATTGTATGGCGGAGCTCTGTTCATCCTCTCATAACATTTGAACTGTGAATCTATTATCTTCTGCCGTATGACTGAATTTTCAGTTACTACAGGCTCTAATGTAGGACCAGTATAATTTACAGTAGAAGAAAGGCTTGGAACAATTCTCTGTATGGAAAGGAAAAGCTGTTAGTACAACTGAATAAACAAAGAGGATTAAATTAAAAAAAAAAAANAGGACCAGAAATTTCTATTATGCATTCTTCAAAGGCCTTTTATTTGCACATATGTTTATCATTATGATGGGCCTCATACTACTTACAAAGTAAATGCTGAATTTTATCAGTTTACCTCATTAAAACATAAGATTTTAACCAAGCCACATTCTTGAAAATCTTTTCATTTAGTTTAGTGTCTGCAAGAGAATTTTCTATCTTCCCAAAGTTACACCCATGTATTTCTGCTCACTTGTGCTGATTTCTCTCTAGACAGTGCAGACAAAATACTTCAGTGCCACAGCCTTTGCTTTGAACTGGTTATTTCATGTTTTATGTCATATGCTTTGAGCTTCTGCAACTCTTAAGCTCATAGAAACACAGAGTAGAGTTCAAACCTCAATACCTGACCTTAGCTCCTAGTTAAGTACCTAAGCAGACTCCCTAAATTTGATAGTCTAAATAGCAAGGTCCTCTTTGATCTAGTGGCATCTTCTGAATTATCCCATTCTGAGCTGCCTGCAGGTTAAAGGAAAGGATCCTTGCCTCTGGAAGGCAAAGATCTCAGCTAGAGAGGTCAGTTATGTTCTTTTGCCTGCCATCCATCCATCCATCCATCCATCCATCCATCCATCCATCCATCCATCCATCCATCCATCCATCCATCCATCCATCCATCCTTCCCTCCCTCCCTTGTACAGCTGAGGTTTGTGAGTGGAAATGAAAGCATGGAGCTTTAGTTTGTTATCTTCTGCCTCAATCCTGTGTCAGGACTCTTCTCTGCTTGAAGGTGATACTAAATGATTAGTTCCTCTGCTTCCCCATGCAAAAACAATATTGCTATAGCACTTTGCTAGCATGACCCTCTGTTTTCCCCTATACTAAATGGTACTAAAACCACCACAAACACATTCAGGCTCATTTGCAGGCTGCTTCAAAATCTAGGACTCTCATAAACACCCAAACTTGACTTTTTATGCAGCAAAAGCTAGTACAGAGATCTTTAGGCATGCATTTGTAGTTGTTTGAACTGAAAACATGACAGGTTGGAAAGTTCAAATATCGGCTTACTTCTTACTACATTTACTACATTTCGCTCCCCCTTTTTTATTGCGCATCACAGGCAATTGTATTGCATCAATATGTTACCTTTTCGCCCTCATTTGCACACTAAAACACCTTGGTAAAATACACAGCAAAACCACAGTATGTTTGACTTCATTGAAAAAAAAGCCACTGCTTTTATGCTGATACTTCCGTGCCAAATCATGTCAGTTTAATCTTTTTATACTCATATCTAATTACTTATGTTTTTCTAATCTAATGTAATCTACTCTAATCTCTTTTGACACAGACATTTTCAACTGCATACACCTGCTAGCTGGAGGGCACGGAGGCAGTCAGTCTTGTACTTAAGTAGGTGCTTGAAATAAAATAGGAGGAATAAGAAGGAAAGTATTTTCTGGCAGAGATAATTTTATATAAATTTTAGGTGTATGTATACACCACACCCCATCCCCCAAGATATACTTGGACAGTGAAGCCATTTGGAACATTTCATTTAGCCATCCAAGTGAAAAATTAGGTATCTAGAAAGTCAGAACAGGAAATACAGAAGCAAAGACTAAGGGGAGCAGCTGGAGTCCCCAAGAATCATTCCAAAACCAGCCAAGCAAAATCCTAAATCCAGCACAGGGAAGTGCAGATAAGGTTCTTCAGACACCCTCAGCTTTGTCTTAGCCCTTCATGTCCATGTCCATGTCCATGTTACAGGCCCTGGTGCTTCTCTGAAGTGATTAGTAGATATTGCATGCTAATTTTTCCCATTCTTATTTTGAATAATACCTCAGTTCCAAGCTGTTTGTATTCAAGACAGAAATAACCGTTTCATCAGCTAGGAGGACTTCAGTGGCAATGCCTTTCTTCTTGACAATTTCGCTGTGATTTTGGGCCAGTGTGGGAGCACATCCATGTGTAGGATGATGGTTTTGGGGGGTGAAATACAATTCAGACACTAAAGTCACTCTTATAGATCGTTTCATTACTTGTAGTGTGAAATTCCTGAAGAAGTCAGCTTGTATTCGGTACAGGTTAATGAGAATATTTTGATACTTGGAGGTAGAGAGTACCTGTAGTTGTGGATAGATTAAATGTCTTGGATTGCGTACAAAATTATGTAATAGTGCTCAGCCATGTAACCAGGAGGCCCATTCTACTGCTGCTGCACAAGGCAATCATGGAGTAGTTGAAATTGCCAGCAAAATTTCTACTGCCCACATTTAGGCCAGGAATTCACTCAGACAGATTAAAAATATGGATGAGTTGTGTCACTAAAACTCATTAGGGGAAACCACTTAATGGCCTCCAGTAAAACAAAAGCAAGTTTGGATAAAAGCTGTAATAATAATACTAGATTTATAATTGTCTCTTAAATTTTTTTCTTTCTACTGAACACAATGACTCAGATTTTCAAAGTTAGTTGCCCAAAAATCTTTCCGGGCACCTTTGACGTAATCGAATAGCTTGTGTGTGAAATCAAATGAAGGGGTTATACATAGGTATGTCACTGGGATTGTTCATCTATGATATGGCCTTTAAATGTACTTTCCTTTGATTGCTATTTCTCATTTTTGTTTACCTAGATCTAAAAAGCTAGCCTTGGAAGCTTGAACACAATTTTCTTCTGTCTTAAAATCAGATTACCATTTGAGGAGATTAATGAAATATTAATTTTGTGGCTTGCTGGAGGTGGAGAAGTCATATCCCTGTTTGAAATATTGGGTTTTTTACCATACATAAGAGATTCTCAAGTCCACCACCCAGAACTTAAAGCTTGACCTCCCAAAGTCAGTCCAGTGGGCTGATGATCCAGCCTTTATACACCTGCAGTTCAGTCAGACAAAGATTTTGATGCAGTGTGTGACATCAGATGTTATTATTTGTTTTAGTCTTCCTCACTTCTTACTTCAGGGGTCAGAAAAAGACAAATGGGACAGGAAGACATCTCTGGGTCATTATTCTGTTTTCAGAAATAGCAGGAGCTTGGGTATGGCTACATGGGAGGGAAGCTTAGTGTGTATCATGTTAATGGGAGAGGCTGGCAATGTCCCATGAATATCTGTGTATCAGTGTTTGTATAAGCTCTCATGGAATTAATGATTATGACTCACCTCTGCTACTATGTTTTAATTGTTATGTCAATGTATTTTAGAAATTAAGACTTAAAAGACACATTTGTATGACAAAAAAGCCAAGGTCAATTAATCTTCGCCTGATAACTACCTACAAATATTGAACCTACAAAATATGGAACAAATTTTAAATGTTCAGAGTCCATAATTGCACATTAAAAAGCCTTCCCATCCATTCATCAGATAGTTCAGATGGAAATATAGATGATGTTTATACAATAAAGGAATGCCTTGTTCATTTATAAACATTCTTTATTAAGTAGAAATAAATAATTCACAATAACCAATGTGATCATTGCCTGAAAATGCACTGAATTCTTCAGAAGAAAACAGTTTAAGTGATGTCCCATGCAGCAGTTTAGCAGCCGTACATATGATGTCACTCCTAAAAGTCCAAGTAAATGACGTCATACATACGACCACCAAGCCACCACGTGACAAATAACTGATATAAGGGAGTGAATTACCATTACAAAGGGAAATAACAGGCTGCTGGGAATGCTGAAGTTCACTTTATACCTAGAATGAATAAAGGATTCTGAGAAAGCAATTTGGCTTCATTATTAAACTATAGAGGAGTGAACAAACAGTGCCCTGGTTTCTGTAAGAGAAACTCCTGTTAACCTGTGCAAGACTGTGCCCGTTTCTGCAAGAGAGAATCCAGAAAAAGTAAGCACAAAATTCTTTCACTTTTTTCCCACAAAATATTGGACATGATGAACAAGCATCCCCAAATATTTTTCTTCTGCCACAAGGAGCTTGCAGGACACTAACAGTAACTGTACATGACATTTAGAAAAACAAGGCATTTGCAGATGTCTTTGATTGTAGCTGTCTTTTTCTTTTTCCCTCCTTCCACTAAATATAGTAATTTAGCAACAATTATTGGTGAGCTCAGACCAGTAGAAATTCTGGATGCTCTAACTGTTTGTTATTGATTTCAACAGCTCAAACATTCACTTGGTATTTCTTTTAAAACTGCTTTGTGCAGTCATCACTTTGTGGATAGGTAAACTCCCATTTTTCAATACATCACATTTTAGAGCAAGAGCTCAGCATGATTTAGACGAGTTGCAGAGCCCCTCTCATACTTTGATTACGTTTGAACTACTTTTCACAACTGCTAGTGTTGGGACAGATAAGAAAACAACTGTGATACCTTAGGAAAGTCATTAGCATATGGTATTCAGTAAACATAATCATTTCTATCCATCACAAGTGTGCTAGGAAGCAGCAGGCAATTTCTTTGGGGAAATACTACAACATGACATGTTTTACTTAATCACTGAATGTTAGAATTTTCCCATACTCTACCGCTGTTGGAGCAGGATGGTAATTATCTCAGCAAGATCCCATATGACTAACATGGCAGATTTTGGCAGCTGTTTAAACAAGCATGAGGTTATCAGGCACAGTAGATGAGGACATGGTTGTTGTAATGAAAAGAAAGTTACAAATCTTACAGTTGTCGTCCATTGCTACAAGATTTGGTTACATGAAGAAACTTTACTTTCATGTTATCCTGATGAAAACTGTGGGCTGATCCAGAACACTTCATGGATATTTGCTTGCAGCCCTGATTATCCTCTTGTGAGAGGCCTCTTTACTGCAATCAGCTGCATAGCAACTGTTTCTTTTTAAAAAAAGCAAAGATGTACTCAAAATGTCCTGATCATCCTTGAAACTGGGTGAATAGAACAGAATACAGCATTCCTATTACTTGGGAAACCATGAGCAGCCTGACTCTCAAATTCTCACACTAAGTCTTACCACCTTAAAATATCAGCAGTTTGCTTTCCAGAGCTTCCCCTGTGTGAGAACAGCTTCAGAACTTGTGAGTGCACATATTACAGTGTGAAGCAACCCATAAATAGTTACACAGGGAAAAATGCATGCAGAACAACAGCTTCCAAAGGCGTGGTCTCAGGTGATGAGACCCAGGGAGATCTCACCATCCAAGGCTGGGGAAGACCCTGGGCTGCCAGAGGTGCCAGACAGCAAGAAGGCTCAGAAGAAGCAAGACAAAGGAGGCTGTGACAGACCTTCAGCGGCTCTTCTGACCCATGGGAGATCTGCTCTGGACCAGATGCTGGAAGAGATGCTGTCAAAGCAGGAAAAGGCTTGTTCTCACAGTACCTGCGCAGCCATGATTTCAGAGATGCACAGTGAGAGCCACTGAGCTGGGCAGGAGCAGGAGCGTGGGGCCACACCTCCCCACCTGTGCGTGTTGCCCTCCCAGCTGTGAGGATCAAACAGGGGCACCTTGGGCAGCTCCCCCATCATGGTGGCAAGTGCTTGACTAATGGGTTCTGGAGGCTTGAACCTACCCTAACACAACTGTATTCCAAACTACACCTGTTTGTGCAGCTACTGGAAATTACATTTAGGTTTCCATATAATTAATTTTCAATGTTTTGTGAACAGGAATTATTCATAAGTCTTTCAGGAATTGGAAAGATCTCTGCAGATCTTCGTGACTGAGGCTTGGTAACAATTTGACAGATTTGGACTAAGTGAGTGTGCACAATTTATTTTCCGCTCAAAATGAATTTATTTTAAAATACAATATTGGTCTAGTGGGCCTAATTAAAAATAGTGTGGCCTTCAGCTGCAGCATCCCTTTAATCCTTACTGTGCATCTTGTGGTTGGCTTAAGACACAAAATTGGAGTATGTGGGAAAAACTACTTCATCAATCCTCATTTCCAGGGCCATTTGTAGGCACAGTTCTTACTTGACAAAATAAAGCAGAGAATACAAATTTCTTCCCTCAATGTTCTGAAAAATTGATCGGTCATACAGGAGAGAGACCCAAACCTTCTTTTTCTTCCTCATTCTCTGAAGTTTGATGCTGCTGGGCACACTGTGCTGAGGCTCCATCTTTCTTGTGAAGAGAAATTGTGTGCTGAGGAGATGAACTAATTGCTCCAGCATACTGGGGCTCACGTACATGAGGAAACAAATCTCAGTCACATTCTGTGGCTCTCAATAATTGCCAAAAACTAGAGAGCATCAGGTATAAAGTGAAGTAAGACATAATGAACAATTAAATTTTCTAATGAAATGCCCTTTGTATTGTAGAGGACTATCTGGTGATGCATTATCGTGCATGCAAAAGCAAGGGAATCCATCAAAGAGGAAGAAAATAAGGAGTAACTTCTATTTCTAAATTAGGTCTTGGAACAACTGACGCTTAAGGTTTTGTTTATTCTGGATCTGTACATGGAAGTGCTATTTATTCTATGCAAAATATTCCATGCATAAAAGAGATGGTTTCTATCAGAAGGTACTAAAACCCCGTTGGTGACAAGTCTAAAGGAGGTGGTGGGGAGGGAATGTCTGTGCACACCAAGTAAGTAGGGTCTGTGACAAAACATTGAAGAAGAGATAAGAGATGAATCTGAGCAAGTCTTCTGCAAAGCTCTAACACTGTACAGAGGGCAGGGTGTGCTCCAGCTCTGAGATTGTGTTAGGGAATCACAGCTATCCTAAGAAAAGAGATTTCAGGTAAAAGTCTCCTTACCCAATAGGGGTGACAACCACAGGGGAACTACCAGCACCTAGAGTGGGCCAAACAGCACAAACAGAGAGCCTGGAGCCAAGAGGAGAAAACAAGGACCTCGAAAGGTTGTGTTGCTTTGCAGCAGCTTGCAGTGACCAGCTGGGAGTGCAGTTCACAAATGAGAGCATGACAGAAAAACATCGAACTTATCAAAGAAGGGAGATCTAGAGGATGCCCTGTGGGGTGGGTAGAAGAGAGGGATGGGAGATCACTCCTGCCTGTGTCACAAATCTCTTTAATTACTATATTTTCCTCAGCCTCAGACAGAGGCTGACATGTCTCACAGTTCTTGACACAAAAGAGTGATTTCAAGAACCAACAGAGTGGGAACAGTCTTTTTGAAAGAGAGACACCCTTTATTCATTACAAACCATAAATAAAATGCAAAAAATGAATGGCTTCTACCATCTACAGATGGGGAAATTTTTGGAAAAAGGACTGAGGCAAAATATTTTTCATATTTGATCTAACAGCAGTATTCTGGATAAGTTTCATGAAGGAAACAAAGCTTGTTAGTGGTCTACTTCTGTAACTGTGGCTTCTTCCCTACTGAAAGGGAAATTAATCTGAGAGATGTCAAAGTAGAGCACAATATGCCCATTGCAGTGGGGAAAGAAGGAACATAGAGATTGGAAGCATGAAAATGTAAGTTAAATTATCCATTGAGGTCAGAATATGAAGTGCCCTTTGGTGCAAAGACATTTAAAATGAATGCAGATGCATATCTCACTGAAGAGTTTTTAAAATAAATCCTAGCCCTGGAATGCTTCAGGAATGAGCACAGAACTAACACTGCATACATGTTCTCATGGGTGAGAGATTTAAAAGATCTGGGGACTAACACTGCATACGTGTTCTCATGGGTGAGAGATTTAAAAGATCTGGGGACAATGGGGCAAGGATCAGTCCTTCAGGGCTGACCTACAAACCCATGCTGTAGGTCAAAGCACCTCAAGTGCTCAGAAATGCTGTTGACAATTTTAGTTATCAGAACATTTACAGTCCTGTCACTTGACTGGGAGCAAAAAAAGCTGGACCTGTTTCTTCATTTGGCATTGGCTTTTTATGGAAGGATTGCTGTTCTTTGTCAAGACCCCTATCAAGCTATGCAGACCAGATGGGATTCAAACCAGAAGGAAGCTGGTCTCTCTCAGGCTCTTTGTTACAGACATCTCTGACCATGGGTGATTCCTTAGCCAGTGCATTTCACATGCACCCTTGCAAGGTAGGTAGAACAGCCAACCCAAATTGTCACAAATGCCAGGATACTCCAATATACCTCAAGGTAGAAGACTTCTCTCAAGCACAGAGATGATTCCTGAAATCATAAATTCTGGACAAATTCTTTTGGGACCAAGTTAGCAGAAATGTATTAACTCTCTTCAATTCTTTCCCCATCTCTTCAGCTCTTCTTTGATGGAGGGTCCTAATCCTGAACCATGAATTCAATATTTTACCGAAGTAATGTGTTCTTTGCTGTTCTCCTGGGTTCTCTCTCATTTAATTGTTTTCTTTCTACCTCCTTCTATCCATCATTCTCTCAATGTTCCTTATTTTCCTTTTTTATCTATATAAATTAAAGTGGCAAACAGCACTGTGGACAAGCTATACTAGGCTGATAGGAGAGATACAACACAATGAGTAAACCAGGGAGAGCAGTTTCTTATGGTGTCCACTTATTTTCTATACCATGGGAATTTCTTCTGTTTCTACAACATGGGAGTGGATGAGGAGATGCACAACGACATTTCACATTCATATGTTAAAAAAGAAGATGACAAGCAGAGGGGAAGGAGGAGCTAACCAACATAATACAAGAAGAAGGAGAAGAAAGATTTCTTCAGGAGCACAGAGATAGAGTTAGTTGGGGAATAAGGTGGCAAACATCATGCAAGTTACTCGTACCACTACCAGGATAGTGAGGTGCTTGCTTCCAGTAGCATCATTTAGACATATGCTGATCATTCTGTAACTGAGGCTTTGGGCAGTATTCTCAATTCTGATTGCCTGTAAGATCTATGATTTTATGATAATCACTAATTGAAGTTTCACAAGTAGAGATCAGCAAAAGGATTCAATTTATGTGAGAGGTATTTAGTCAGGCAGAAATGAATTTACTACATGTTTAGAACCACAATTACTCAGCCATGTTGCATACATTAAAATAAATATAATGTTGATATGAAGCAGTTGAAAATAGCATTTGAACTAATAAATAGACTTCATACAATTATTTTTCATTTCAGTTGCTTTCCTAATAGCAGATCAACTATAAACAATGAAAATCCATCATTACGTAGGTTAGTTTGTCTCACAGAACAACATTAAGGGCAGTTTTCAAACACACATGTTCCCGTGTCACTGATATATTGTAGCCTGTAAAACACAGAAGTAAAATGTCATATGCATAACCTTCTTCAGACCTGCAGTTCTGTCTCACCAAGAAACAATCCTTTCAAGTTAAAACTTTTATTACATAATCTTATTAATCTTCTTTTGAAATTTATTAGTAAGAAAACTCTTTCCTTCACGTGTGCAGTATAACAAGTATAACTTGGTACTCATTTTCTTATCATCACCACAAGTTTAAATATGGCAGGTGTTATGAGCAGTTCAGTTTTCTTGTACTTACAGTTAGAAGGATGATGAGTAAGAAGCAACTCCGGGTTGTTTTTTTCATTGTGGAGTCTTCCTGGAGACACACGTTGTAGATGACCCTTCTGGGAATTAAACAACAAAAACAAAAGATTTGTTGGACTTTATCTGTCATGATAAATTCTTTGTCTTTGTGTATGACCATATTTTTAGATTTAGACTGGATTCTTGTTTGCATACCTCCAGCCTTACATGTGCTCAGGTTTGATCTAACTGGAAGCTGGTACACCTTAAATTTAGTCTCCTCTGTGAATCTCTGGTGGTGAGTACAGATGACGTGGGGTACAGCTCCATGTTACTGTGTCATCAGCAGCAGATCTGGGTTAAGCCCTGTGTCTTTGCCAGCTGAGCCTACCTTGGTTGTCCTTTTTCAGCTGCTTCTAACCTAATACAGAGCTGCAGACCTATGAACAATCTGGATGTTTTAAATATGACCTACAAAACCCAGAAAGATTCAGTTTGCAGGTAAGTATAATAGCAGCTCAAAAGACGTATTTATGGGGCTAGAGAAAGCCAGAGTTTGAGTAATCTCTAGCTAGGAGAACAAGCACATGTGGCAGGAAAAGAGAAACTGGGAACAAGGGTGTGGGATTACACACTCCATAATGCAGCTGGATGGCTGGCTGGGCTGTGGATAGACACAGCAGTGTAAGCCTCAGGCCATTGAGTATGACTGCTTCAGCACCAACTACTGGGGAGGCAGAGCATGGACATGACTCCACAGGTTTGAAGGGAACTGGATCAGCAACTTTTTGGTTTTCTGTGTTTTTCCTACATCAACGCTTATCTGGCCTATCTGGAAAAAATATCCAGGGGCCACCAGGTATAATCTTATTGCTTCACAGCTGCGGGAGTTCAAGCAAGCAAAGCTCTTTGCATTAACACATCATTTTAAATTTTATAAAAATATAAGCTCTTCATTAAAGTGAGAAATGCAGCTTTTGTCAAAGCACATTGTGCCTTCAGATGTCTCACAGACCACTTGTGGTGTATGTGCTGAGCAACATAGGACATGTGGCTGTGATCACTTTCAGTCACAGTACCACAGTGAGCACTCACACACCTTCATTGTTCAGACAGCTTAAAAACTAGAAGTTAGGTGTTTTCCACCTGGGCAAACAATCCTGTGAGCATCCTACACATTTGAAACCCATACATTTAAAGGGAAAAAGGCACAGGGACTTGGATGCTTAGTCTAGTTGACATGCAGTGAACAACACAGTGACTTGTGTAGCATTTGTCTCAGCAACAGAATTTTAACAGCTTTTCTCATCTTTAAGTGATCTGGAAGGGCACCCATTTTCAGAAAGGAAATGAAGTATTGTCCTCATCTAAAGCAGAAATATAAAACATCAAAATATAGTAAAGGTGTGGCACTTCCACTTCAATGTAGCACATGTGATCCAGTGGGATTGTTGAAGTCATGTGTCACTGAGATTACATAAAACATAAAGTGATGGCAAAGAGGGTTCAGAGGATTTGTCTCTAATATGAAGTAGTCTTATTACTGTCTGAATCTTGCCAGAACCATTCAGCTGTGACAGACGTAATGCAACATGCAAATGATACAGAAATAGGTGATTACACTGTGGGCTACAAACTTGCATTTGATTATTCATGATAGACAACTCAACTGAAGCAAAAATTGAACAGCTAGATGAGAGAAAAATGCCTGGAATTGTCTGCATATTTTCCAGGCTCTTCCCTGCAGTCTGTATTGGTTCAAACTGACAATAAAGATTAAGGAAGAGCATACAAACAGTGGCTCTTGGACAGCTGTACAGTGAGCGGGCATACGAGCACGAGCACGGTGTTTATCCAGTTACACACTGTACTGCAAAGTGTTCTGCAGCGTGGTGCAAATCCGGTCTGGTGGGTGCCTCTATTCTTGTCAGGCTCATCACTTCTGCTGCATCTGTAGCGATTTAGTATCAAGTAGGAAAAGGAAGCACTTTGCCATATAAACTGTCAACAGCTTTAAAATACACAACAGTTTCTATCAGTGGCAGAGAGATTAACAAAATATTGTGACCTAGAAAGCATAAGCAAAATCAATATCAGCTGAATTTACTCACTATACGTCTGCTTTTCCTGCACTTTGTGCCAAGAGTGCCTGCAGCACCATGTTGGGTTACAGCTGTAGATGCAGGTAAATCTTATCCTCATGAGATTTTTGTGAACATTTGTTATTATGTACTGAAAGAGCTATTTAAAATGTTTCTTGCTCCTGTCCCTCCTAATTAAGAAAAAGACCATCTGTAAATTATTTAACACATTATTTTCCCCTGTGTTAACTGACTGCACCATATTTACATACAAGTCTATGAATAAGAACTACTTCCCAGGCTGAATCTTAGTCAGGCTATTTATTTCTAGTCATTTTTCATTTTGCCAGCTGTAACCACAGGAACGGCTGATATGCCAGATAAAATCCAGCTCCATTTTTTTCTTTCTCTTTCACAGAAATCTTTTCCAGTGGCAAAAATTTCAAGAATTGTTGAATAACAATATTTTAACAATCAAACTATAAAGCCCCTGACTAAGAAGAGGTTTTATCCTACTTTAATCATAAGACTGGCCCATAACACTACAGCACACTTAGGCTGGCATCAGTACTGGATTAAGGAGGATGATTTCATTGAAATTAAAAGGAACATGCAAACGCTAAGTGTTGGTCAATGGGCAGGGCAGAAACAACAGGGAGGCAGAAAGAGTCAGACAAGGGGAACCCCAGGAGATGGACTCTGTCAGCCTTCAGACAGAGGAACAAACCAACATCTCCATGGCTCTGCGGCCATCTCCAGTGATCCAGGTTCAGGTGTGACATGCCAGGCAAGCTGGGATGTGCAAGAAAAGGAAAGAAAGAAAGGAACGAAGGAAGGAAGGAAGGAAGGAAGGAAGAAAGAAAGAAAGAAAGAAAGAAAGAAAGAAAGAAAGAAAGAAAGAAAGAAAGAAAGAAAGAAAGAAAGAAAGAAAGAAAGAGAAAGAAAGAAAAAGAAAGAAAGAAAAAGATTGGAAAAACTTCTTTAATTATTCTGCTCTGATAAATCTGCAGTGCCATCTTTCACAATACTGCTGACATACCTTTGGATGACGAAATAGTTTTAAACATGGTTTTCGAAACAGGACTTTGAGGAGTTGTGGCTAAGTACAGAAGTGTGATGGAAAAATCTCTTTCTCAGTGTGTTTATTACACTGAGAAACTTTGAAACTTCACTTCACAATAGAGTGCCTACTAGGCTGCAAGTTCCTTAGAGAGCTTCCTTTCCACCCCATGCAGATTTCTCAGAGTGACTAGCTTGGTTCACACCTCAAACCCCAAGGTCTCTATGCTTTCTTACCTAGACAAGGCTTGCAGACCCTCCCGGGGAGTGCCTTGCCACTCAGCACAGGAGGCACCAACCTCCTCTGCCTGCATTAACACTGGACTGGGAAACACTGGGCAGACACATCTGAGCAAGGCACAGACAAGCCAGCAGATCCTGCTGCTGAGTGTTTAAGGTGTTTGGATTCAGGGAGGAGGTTCAGGTCTTTTTGTGTAGCCAAACATGCAGGTAGTTTTGAGGAAAGTATTAAAATTATCCCCTCACTCCCAGTGGGACATTTTACCCCTGGGCTCCTAATTTAGGCTACCGCTTTGGGCCAGGAGTGAGCTGTACATCACATTTCTACAATCCCAGGTCTTGTGCAGACCAGCATTGTAGTTATAGCCCCATCAGGCAGAGGAAATGCCATGAGTTTAATCCCCATGTCTGAGATGGGAATAGACCCAGTCCCTCCTATTTCCCCAGCACATTCTCTTGCCATTAGCCTGCAATAATCTTGAAATGGTTTAAGTGCCACCAGGATCTCCTGGCATTTCCAATAGAAATAGTGATCTTTGCTCAGTTATTTCTCATATGCTAGAAAACTGGTGACACTGGTCCCAGGCAGAGAGACGGGTCTCCTTACAGCCTCTAGTCAAGTGTCCAGGAAGATGAGGCAAGGCAGAAAATGTATCTACTGTCTTCTACTCCAATACTCCCTGTGGCTACCTTTGTACAGTACCTCAACGTTATGTCTAACCTTCCTTTTCATATGGGAATCCCCTGAGAAATAAAAATTCCAGATTCTCAATTTCTGCTGTCAGGCACAGAAAGGTGTCAGGCAACATTACAATTGCAGGTATCCAGGACACTTGCTGCTTATCTCATTCCTTTAGCAAGTGTTGGAGACCCAAAAGCTAAGTTGTGTGATGACTACTCAGTTGTTATTGTAACAGATCACAGTCTCCATTAGCTTGCCTGGTGGAGATTGTGAACTGCATCTCGAGCGTGTGCTATGTTAACAAACTGAAACTATCAGCTGTGGCAAATAGGCACTATCAGAATTACACAGAGCAAATGACCAAATAATTCTGCTTTATCGATTCATTTGGATTACATCGGAGCTGCAATACTTGGTACTTCATTTTTCAATTTAAAACCAGTCAACGAAAGAGGGTTATTTTACCTTAGGTTTCCCTTTAACCAAATCCTTTCCAATAAACTGGAAGGAAGTAGCTTGCAATAGATAGGAAGAAAGTAGCTACAAACTTGTCTGTGTCTATTTTTAAGGTAATTGTGAAGTTTTGAAAGCCCCCACATTACATATCTGAGCAGCTGATGTGATCATACACATCAGAGAGAAAACTGAAGATGGTGGTAACACGACAGAGACAAGTACCCCCCCCCAAAAAGCCAAGAAATACGCTTTGAATAAGAATTATTTATCTAAAACTTTAAAAATATACAAGTGAAAGTATCCAGAAGATTTTTGGGAAAGGCTGAACATTTTATAAAATAATAGACAGTAAAGCATCAAAGGAGTTAGAGGAGTTGATTCCTTCCACCTGCCAGGTCATAACTTAGGAGGGGAGTGCTGAGGTGTCTGGCTGAGCACTGGCACAAATTCCATTTGTATTACATGTAGGTATGGGTGGGTGTAATACTTCTGCATTCCCTAATGACCATAAATCAGGGGTGATGCGTACTGCGCATTAGTAGCCAAAAAAAGCCCTCAGTAGCCAAAAACCGCCTGCTTCTTCAGTCCTTAGAAAGCCATTGCTAATGACCCTCTTGGCTGTTGGACAAGGGGTTTTATGAGGTTGCAAGTAAAAGCAAAGAAAATTTCAGGAAGAGACTAGCAAAGTATTTCAGGGGATTTTTTTGGCAGACAAAGTTTGGAATACTTACACAAACTAGGTTGTGTAACTAGTTTCAAAAAAAATTAGTTTTAATCTTTTTCAAATGTCTTCTATTAAGTATTTTAGCCCAAAATGTTAACAGGATTATGTGAAGTGTCACATACCAAGCAATTCTGGAGTTCAGCATCCACAGGACCCTCTGTACCTTGTTGCAGTTCCCTGAATTTGGCAATGTCATTCTGTTTTACCCAGAAATAGTGTCTGAGGGACAAGGTTTTATGCCTGTGCACCACAGGCTCTGGTAATACAAACAGTGGTTAAAGGAAGGAGATTTAGAGATGGAAGAGATGGTGAGTAATAACTGCACATCTGCCCCTGAATAGATCAATGTAAGATTTTGTGGAATTGAAATGAAAAGAAAATCGACTTTTATGCTTTAGCAGTGAAAGAAGCAACAACACATGCAGTTACAGTTTTACTTCAGCCATGATGCAGTGCAGAGAGTGGATCACACTGTGACTCTGGAAAATGAGTTCATTGCCTTCTATCACTATTCAAAGGGTACACTCTTGAAATAATCTCACTGTTACAAAACAGTGATTGCTCACATAAGAATTACGTCAGGCTCTTAGCACCCATCAAATTATCATAGAGTAGTTTCGACTGGAAGGGACCTTTAAATATCTTCTAGTTCAAAACCCCTCTGCCCTGGGCAGGGACACCTTCCACTAGCCCAAGTTGCTCAGGCCCCATCCAGCCTGGTCTTGAATACTTTGGGGCATGGGGCATCCAAAACTTCTGGGCAACATGTTCCAGGGTTTCATATCCCTTACAGTAAAAGTTTCTTCCTAATACACAGTCAAAATCTACCTTCTTTCAGTTTAAAACCATTGATCTTTTCCTGTGACTACAGACCCTGTTAAAAATGTTTGTTCCCATCTTTCTTGTAAGATCTTGTTAGCTACTGAAAGGCGGCAATAAGGTCTCCCTGGAGCCTTCTCTCCTCCAGACAGAACATCCCCAGCTCTCTCAGTTTGTCTTCACAGGAGACAGCTCCAAGCCTCTGATCATCTTCACAGCCTGCTCTGGACTTATTCCAACAGGTCCACATCCTTCTTACATTGGACACCCCAGAGCTGGATGCAGTATTCCAGGTGGGGTCTCACCAGAGTGAGCAGAGGGGCAGAATCCATTCCCTTGATCTACTCACCATGCTGCTTTGGACGCAGCCCAGGACACACCTGTCATGTCACAATGTGCATACTTGATGGTGAAGGCTTCATTTTTTTTTTTTAAGTTTTTACAATCAGATTTGAAATACCGAAGTTAAATGCAAACCTTACATTTCTGAAGCAATGCTCAGGATTTTACTAGCTCTGTTTTCAGTAATGGATAACAAGATAAAACTAGCAATATTTAAAAAAAATTACTAAGCACCAGTAAATGTTACCCTGTTAACGTCAAATATTTCCAATCTGGAGAACAAGAAGTAGAAAAGAAACAGAAAGATGTGTAACAAAGCAGAGAAATAAAATCTATAGCATAGCATTCCACCTATTCTCTAATAGTGAGGCTAACTGAAGCAGCTTTGGCCACTGGTCCACCATTCAACAGATGAAAGCAACCGCACTGCAGGAATGCCCAGCTCATTAATGAACGTTCCTCAAAGCAGAACACTTCCTTGCCATTTTGCTACATCATTATGAATCTCTGGTTTAGCATGTCACACAGTAGCACAGTATAATTTTAGCCTTTTAGGCCGAACTGTGAAAGGTCCTTTCAAAAGTGCTGGCAATTTTTGGAGGACTTTGCAGCAGTGCTTGTACAATAAGCAAACATACAATTATCTGATCTTGGAGACAGGACAGCTTGGACGCAGCCAAAACCTTGGGATGAATACTACCCTGCTGTAAAACAAAGCTCTCAAAAGAATTCCATACATTTATATCACACTAAAATCTTTCACATATCCTGCAAAATTAAAGCAGACATTTAGAATGACTTTCTCTGCATATAATTTTTTTTTTAACAGAGAATGCAGTTTTCACAGTTCCTTATCACCTGCAAAACAACTTTTGTGGGTAAAATGAATAATATTACTGTAGTTTAAAAGGAGAATTGTGAAGGTAGAGCTAAATATACATTGGTAAAGAAACGAAAACATACTACACAATCTCAGACAAAACTTTTGAATTAAGGAAAAAGCCATATCCATGGTTGTCTTATAACTTTAGCTGGAACAGCATCCCAACTGTACTGTACATACAACCTAGATCTTACATACCAAACATGCCTGTCAATGTATTTAAAAATACTCTAACAAATATTTGAGTTCAGTGGAGCAAGAATATAATGACAAGGCAGACTCGGATGGACTTTGGAAGCACACAAAAACAGTTAGGGAGAAGCAAGAAAAACTGCAGGATAAGAGTTGAATGTAAGGTAGTATTTCCAACTACCAAATTCTTTCTGTATCACATTGGAGAATCTTCATATAATTGGATAAATGTAACCTCATACATTACATTCTTCTCTCTTGGATCAATACTTGTTTTGGTCAATAATTTCTTGATTTCATGTCTTAAATCTTTTGTCAAAATTTTTTCTTTTGGTTGCAGCACATACTGCAAAGAAAAATAGTTATTTAATATTTATTTGCAGCCAGTTCCCTCTCAGTTTTCCATTCAATCCTTCCCCAGGCAAACTCCCACTGGTCTTTTTTTTCCTAACCATACATTCCTATAAATTATTTGAAGCAAGTGAATATTTTATAGGATGGGCAAAAAACCAAGAAAAATATTATAATTTCTTATTATGTCAATGCTTTTATATAAGTCATATAAAGTGTGAAAAATCCTGTGAGCAGATTGTTTTAAATCAAATGCACATGACATACATTTAAAGCATTTTGTTCCCACTTGGCAGAACAGCCCATGCTGGATGTAGGTTTCAATTCTACCTCAACAAATATGAGCCTGTGTGGAAATAATGCATTTTTCTTGAGTCTGGTTCTAATTTTATATGTTTTGTTAGTAATGAATAAGAATATTGATTTTGATTTGAGGTCAGGGTATATCACTGTTGATTTTTAAGGGTTGTATCTAAAGTATTATCAAGGGATTTTAAATTCCGTAATAGAAAGAGACAAGTTTGAGGACATTCAAACCCTCTTGTGACAGTCTCTGAAGAAGGCTTTGTGTGCCTGGGGTCTCAGTTAACTTTTAAAGATACACCAGCTGGTTTACCTAAAGAATTTTTACCTCTGCTGATACATCTTGCTTTACCTATGCTCTTAAATTCTTATATCTACTGCAACACTGATACTTCTGTATCACACCTACCCTACAATGAGTAGAAAATGACCCAAAGCTGTCACTGCAATTTAAACGATTTTTACAGCTAATGTAAAGACGAATAAAGATACAATAATGTAGTGATTGATGGGGATATAATCTGCATCAGTTATCACAGATTATTTGAATATTATGGCTGTAATGCTTGGATATTGTATTGTCCCTGTCAGGAATTATGGCACCATTACTATAAAAGGTTAAATTGAATGTAACCATCTAAATTTCCAGTTTCAGTTAGGGCAAAATCTACAGATATCTCCCTAAGGCATTATACATTCATTTCAGAAGTTCAACAGAGCAATTTACATATAGTAAAGTACTATGAACTGACATTTTCCCAAGAGACAGCTATTAGCCACTAAAAATTCAGTGGAAGGCTTCCAGGCATGAAGAGATCTACTTTCAATGATAACTAGGCAGGTGAGGTTCACAGCGCTTAGGTTAAAATAAAGGGTAAAATGGGTCTTTGGAAAGACCTGCAGAGAGAAGGTTACTGTTTCTTCATGATTGCTTTTTTATATGTAAATTAGAGCCAATTAGTGAGGAATACAGATGAGGGAATGGGAATCACCTGAACAGTGAGATAAGTCATTACTGGTGTAACTCACTCATGTGCTCCAAGCAAATTTTATGAAGTCTCGGTTCTTTGTCCTAAACATCATTCCAGGCTTGCAGTGTGGAGTCCAGGGTTCATCCATGTGTCCCAGAGGAACAGCTGAATCCAGATGAGACACAATGTATTTGCAGGAAAAAAAGGCCAGGAGACGGCTAAAATAGATGGTGGCTGAAACAGTGAATGTGCCTTGTGAGCTGAAAGGTTGGTCATCACTTGCTACCAACATTAACAATGACCTTTCAGGGACATCAGCTTCCAGCCATGCAAACAGAAGCTCTGGTGACCTCTTCCTCTGCTTATAAATATTAATAAGCAGAAGAATTATCATAATCACTTGTGGGATTCAGAGACTCAGAAATACCTTCCACAGATCCTAAACACATGGTTAGGAATGACCAACCACTTATCACAGCAGTTTCATTGGAACCCAAGTATTCAGGTCCATGGAAAAAAAGGCTTCATTTTCTGGCAGATCAGTAGTGGATGTAATGTGGTTTTGTTGTTGTTGTTTGTTTTTGTTTAGTTTTTTGTTTTGTTTTGTTTTAAAAGGTGAAGCATGAGAAAGCCAGTACAAAGGAGAAAGAAGCTCTTTCACCACAACCCTTCCAAGTCAGGAAGAGCAGAGCAGAGTCTTTGGATCTGTAAGTCTTTGCATCTTTCTCCCAAGGTGAACTATCATGAAAAAGTTCTTGAGAAGCTAGTGAAGCTCTGCTTGTATTAAGCTGCATTTATTGAAGGTCTCTTCCTATCCTGCATTCTGAGGACAACAATGAGAGTTTAGGCTGACTCTCACAGATTATAGGCTGACATTTTGTTCTTGTTGTCCACTATGCTGGGGGTAAGATCAGAGCTAGATCCTCCAAAGTGTCAAGGTTCTCACTGCCTTCAGCAGAACTGCCCTTCCATGAGCCCTGGCTTTTTCTTCTTCTATTACACATGTTGAGTGGAGCTCAGAGACAACACTAACCTACACACCTTGAAAAGGAAAATGGCATAACATGGGAATGATTTGTTGTCACTTTTGTTGGCTCCTCAGAGCCCGCTAAATAGAATGCTGATTGGTTTTTTAAATTGACCTCTGGCACTGTCACTGTCCCACTTGATATTACTATTATTATTTTAAAGTTCATTTATCTGATTTTGTTCTCTTTTCATGTGTTATTTTGTATGTGACATCCCAGTCAGACAGATAATATGTAGCCTAATTTTGTGCTGGACAGGGCACCAGTGGGCAGCAGGGCCTCTCCAAAGCATCTTGTTAGCCAGGGCCAGTAAGAGAGCCCTGTAAGACAGCCCTGTGGGGGTGGGTAAAGCATCGTCTGGTCTGGCTCCCAGCTGCTCCACTGTTAGGACTGGAAGCCTCTGGGGCCACTGCAATTCTTAAGCAAGTCAGTCAAAGTCCAATTACAATCACTTATAACATATTTCTTAAGGATGCCAAAACTAACTCCAAATGCTTCCTTATGCCAGGATTTGCTTTCAGTAAAGTCTTAACATACACTGGCTAAACCTGTCTTCAGCAGGGTTTTATTTTGCTGGGGCAGATGAAATGAATTTCTGGCTCCAGTACCCAAAGAATTCAGAACCAATCCCAGAATGACATCTGAAGTCACTAAGGACAAGTCAGTTTTCCTTTCTGAGCAAATTCCAGACCCACGCAGGTGCCAGAGGGCTGTTCTTAGTTTAGCCTATAGAGCTGAAACGTGGATGCTTATGCAACAGCTAGGCTTAGGGTTTCCCCAAATCCTCCTACCAAATCCAGCTGCAGAGACAAAGGATAATCTGGATCACAAATGATAAAGTTAAACAAGAAAATATATGCCTCCAATGTAGCAGCCTATTTGTAAGACTTTTCAAAATAAACCCCTGGAAGTAGTCTGTAATTCTAAGCAAGATTTTTCCTGTTACACCATAAGTTTCCAACCTTAGTATTTATTTCACTGGCAATAAATAAAAAGACCTGAAACTTTAGACTCTCTGTGATGTTAAAAACTTCAAATATCCCTCCATGATCTAAAGCTGCATGTGGAAAAATAATAGATGACCTCTTCCATAAATTACATTGCCAGACAAAATGCCTTCATAAGGAAAGTACTTTTTATAGCAGATAGAGGACAAAAGGGAAGCATATTTGGATGAATACTGAGATTCAGAAAAGATTTCTGATGGCTCTGGAAAGAAGTCAGAACAATCTTTTCAACAGCATCTACAGCTGACCTTGTTTGTCGTCCTGACTGTCTCACTGAATCCAAATGTGTGTGCATGTGTGTGTCTATGTGTACCTGTGTAAGCTTCTGCAGAGGTGTACAAAATCTCGAGATGTAGGGTATTTAACACAGCCTAGCTATTATGAGATCTGTAGAGACCATGTCTTGAGGCCTTTTGCCCCTCTAGTGTTTATTTGGCCTTCTGGTGATGGAAAGATCTCAGGCTTTATTTGCATATTATTAACTTGGAGCTTTTGCCTAAAGCTTGCCAAGTATTCATCCTGATGAAGCACTTGGCCTTTCTATGAAGTATGTTTTTCAGACGCCACCAAATTAAAAAGCACCTAAAGAATATTTTTTTTCTTAAACAATCAAAGTATTTTTAGTTATGTCTGCATTTTGAATCTTCTGCGCTATACTTAGTGCTTCACCAAGGAAGTGAGAGGCCCAGCTCTGGTTTCTTGGAGTAAAATCTAGTTTTGCATATCATATAGCTCACACATTCCACATTGTTGTGGTTTGAAAAGTGATTTTTCCCTGCGAGGAATTTGACAGCTTCCTTCAGGCATGACAGAAACAATTAGCTGGCTAGTTCTAAGATGGACACTCTGTTTAGCCACTTAAGAAGCTGAATACACCTCTGTGATTCACATTTAAGAAAGGAGAAGCCCGGGAATCTCTCTCTTGCTTCCGGCTTCTGGACAGGTAACAGGGGGCCCGTGCAGCCCAGCAGGGCCGGCCGGGCTTGGGCTGGGGCCAGGCCCACTCGGTCAGGCACGGCTGAGATCCTGCCGCAGCTGAATCCTGGCCTGGCTGCTGAGATCCTGCAGCCCCTGCCTCCTCCCCTGTCTCTGGGAAAAGTCTGCAGCAGCTTCGGCCACTGCCCAGCAGAGATCGTGTGACCAACAACAGAGCTTGGGAGAGATGAAACTTACAGACATCAATCCTCTCTGGAGTAAGAGAAAAGGAAGGAGTGAAGACACGTAAAGAAACCAACATGGAGACCCTGAGGTCAGTGAAGAAGGAGCTGAAGCCCAGAGGGAGGAGAAAGAGGAGAGGCTTCAAACCTAGGAGCTGAAATTCTTTTGTAAGGCCATGGTGATGGACTATGATATATCAGACTATTCNGAGATGGGAGAGATGAGAACCCTTGTCCCAGGGAAAGAAGAGAACCCTTGCTCCAGGGGTAGGAGAAACCTTGCTTCCAGAGAGAGAGAAGAGAAGAATCTTTGCTTTTCTACCAGAACAATTAATCCTTAAAATAGTACCCCATGAGACAGAGATGAGCCCTCGAAAGCAGTTGCGGGAAAAGCTGCGCGTTGAGGGAAGGGACTTTCACACTGAGAACAGATTTCCGGGTAGCTGATTTGCTGTGATGTAAAGCCATGAGAGAACTGTTTTCTTGTGGAAAAGTCTCCATGGCATGGCAGGAGAGACTCCTCTCCGTATGTGAACTGAAGAAAGACTATTTTAGAGGTGGTAAACTGACTGAAAGTCTCAGGTTTTGTCTGTTTACTTTGTTGGTGGGAAGGAAAAGATGTGGTGGGGGGAGGAGAAGTGTCTGAAGGTTTATTCTGGTTCCTATTATTCTTCTTTTTGTTCTGTTAATAAAACTTTATACCTTTTAAGGTTTTGGGCATGCTTTGCATTTCTCCTAATCCTTATCTCACAGTAGAAAATGAGTAAATAAGTTTAGTGGGTGCACTGGTGTTCGGCCAGAGTGCTCAACCCACTACACACATACACAAGGAAAAATGCAATGTAAAACCCATGTATTTTATTTCTAGACTGCAAACAGCTTCTGCATTTTTTTTTTCTTTACTAAGGTAAAAATGTTCTTCATATTTTAATTATTGGGGGTCTTTATTAATTCATTTGTTATTAGTATGTGCAAGAAAATACCACTTTTGTAGCCTCATTCAATAATGTCATTTGGGCAGGTGTTTCACATATTGACAAGGAAAAGAAAAAGCAATTCCTTAATTGAGGAAGACATCACTGTGAAACTACAGATGAGCTCAGGCATAGGATTTGCACTGGAAAATAAAGTTGTATGTTTGTATAAATCTGTAGCCTTGATCTTCTAGTGAATGGACAATCTCATTTGGGATGGAAGGAATGGAGGATTCTACAGAAGCAACTTTCTTGTAGAATTTTTGCCAAATAAGCTGATATTTCAGCTGTGGTCTTTACTCTTCCTTTTTAATAGTACAGTTCACAGCAAAGACACAAGTAGCAGAACTTGCTTTACTGTGCCTATATGTCCTAAAACTTCTTCTTCCAGACCTTATAGTCATAGTTCCCTTCCCTACATTTAGCATTTTCCCACTATCTTTACTTCCTTTTCTCCCTGCATTTTTTTCCAGAAGATATTATCTCCATCTTCTTTAAATAAAGTCATAATGCTATAATGCTAGCACAGAGTTCCACAGCATAGAATGGAAAATCTAGTGCAATATTAATTTACTTTACTTTCAGTGAATATTGTGCTAACTGCTTCCCATATTGTTTCAGTAAAACATTCATATGGAATTTATCTCAAAGCTTTACATCCTATCTAGCTGGCTGTATTATGTCTGCAAAATCCCCAGCCTTTTGTTATAGAATTAGGCTTCAGCAGCTCTGGTTATATATTTATGCTCCAGGGATCACACCATGACAAATTCATTCAACTTCACTTTCCCTCTTAATGAATAGAGTTGGTAATCCAGGTTCAGTTGCAATCAATCATGAATCCCACAATCCCTTTGAAAACACTTCAAAAGGAACAGCAGAAATACCAATAGCAAAAACAACCAAACAAACAAAAATCCCCAAACCAAAACAAACAAACCACCCAAAACCAAACAAGCAAATTAACGAGTCCACAAAAGCTACTTTGGAAAGTGAGTTCTGAAAGAACTACTTTATTAAGGATTAAATGCACTCTACATTGTATGGTTCAAACAGCTGCTAAGCAAAGAATGACTCAGCCCATGCATCCGTCTGGGTCAGCTTTGTTTGGGCACAGCTTCAGGGATGCTCCCCCCAGCAGGCTGTATCTGTCACCCACTGCATCCCATCACCAACATGCAATTACACATTGCCATATAGACAGAGGAGCTGCTGGACAGGGGATGGCTGCATGTTGCTCAATACCTTTATGTATCTTTTAATTTACTGCAACTGGTATAAAATAACAAACTTTCACTTTTTGTGGTTCCTGGGCATTCTCAAATGCATGAAACTCCACTTTTACTCCAGCGTAATCAAAATATGGGGAGGGGTCAATGACAATAACCAAATTTATTGATTTTGCTGGTTTGAAATGTTTTAATTATGACAGTAGTTTCTTCATTGATCTCCTGTAATCCTACTGATAGTAATGGGAGAGGATGTGAAAAATCATACTGCTCCTATGTTGCAACAACAGTTGCTCCTTGAATTTTTACATAAACTCTTGCCCAGCCATTCACCTCTATTGAATAATTCTACTGGATTAACTTGCTTCTTGACATTTCAGCTAGAATAATGGGACAAAATCAAATAATGAACTAATTTCCCAACTCACACAATATGGTTTTATACCATTTCCTTCTTGTGTGATCTGATCTATGTCCAGTAAAACCATCTTTTGGTACAACACTCCAATGGCACTTAAGCTAATGGGCAGATCTTGAATCCTGCTCTTGGTATCACTTTTCTCAAAAGTTTTTTCTTTTGAGTTTTGACTCAAAAGTTTTGATATGCGTAACTAGATCATTAACTTAGTCTTTGACCATTAGCAGCACAAACCTGGATTTACTTTCATGAGTTCTGCCAGGAAAAGTAGAACATATGTGGAAAAAATAATCTGTGCATGAACCGAACTATGAACATTACCTTTGACAGGAAAGGCAGCATAAAAGACAACACACTTATTCCATTCTGGCCAACAAACTGCAGAAGTCAGGAGATGACTTCAAGCATGAAGGAGAATCCTTGCCAAGAGCTGCTTTTACTTAGTCAGAAAGGACTGGGCTAAAGCCAACACACTGACTTCCACAGGGAAATTCAGATGCATAAGTCATGCAAGATGAGGATAGGAAGACAGACGCTGGGAGTGCTTGACACTAGGTCCCAGCTACTACCAGGACTTCTGCTAACAGATACTGAACCCACTCCTCAATCTGATGGTTCAGATGAAAGGATGCAACACAGACTGGTATCCTGACACTGCCAATATTCCTGTATTCAAGAGGAACCAAATATTTACTTGGTTTACAGTGTCCATATTTCAAGAGATGCAGGCATAGCACACAGGGATGCTGAATCCTATGTTAGCTTTCTGAAGTGAGTGACCCCTAGCCCACATTATGAGTGCTATCCCTTTTCATCTGCATCCACAGACCTTCTGGAGGCAGAGCAACAAATCAGCAGCAGGCCATCTACACCCTGAACAGTTTGGCAGAAGGTGCTGTGGCTTCTGATGACATCTGGTGTCTTTTACCTGTTACGGGCTGCTCTCCTATCACTGGAAGGGGCACATCCCTTCTTAAATTTTTTGCCCACAGAGGGATCAACAGTGGGTTGACAGTGGTCCGCTGTCTGTGTACCAGGGTGGAAGAGCTTCAATACTATTCTGCAGGACATTTAACTAAAGACACTCTGTGCACGTGAAATAAATCCTCTGTGTTTTTTCTTGGTATAGAAAGGTGCTGCAATCAGGGGCCCTGCCTGTACAAAAGAGCTCCTGCTGGAAGATGCAAGTACATTAGGACAGTGCCAAAGCTCTGCACTCTGACCCTGGGCAATCATATTTTGGTCCCTCACTTGCAAGGAAAGTGTTAGTCATGTACCGTAACACAATTAGCTGTTTGAGTTCATTAAAAAATTAACTGATTTGACATTGCATTTTTCATTTTATATAATTTAGGTTCTCATTTAAGCTACAAGTACCATATATATCAAGAAAATCTTGACTAATATTTCCTACCTGAAAGAGTAGAAAATGTTTGTTTCTATGTGATCAAACGCTGCTGATTAAAACATGAAGCAAAGCTTAGATGAATATAAAGATTCTACTTGAAAGAATACGACTTTTTTACATTTCTTCTGGAACAAAGCAGTAAGTCTTTTCTGTACACTAAAAGTAATGGCTTAAAGTTATTTAAAGGGTCTATTTCTTGTTTCTACCAAGTGCACCTTATTTTAATTTCTTTCTATAGTTATTGATTGGAAAATCGTCAAATTGCTCTGCTCTGACAAGATAGTTAAGGAGTTACCAGCAGATATACAAAAGAGCCTAAATCCCCCCTTTGCCTATTAGGGGACCTTGGATTTATTTCATAAAACTTCTGTTTGGATGTGTTGAAAATCAGTGACCTATATTTAGTGCTTTTTAATTTTAAAATTAATTTATATTTAATTTTAACTCTCATTACACTGCATTTGCATTTCAGCTTTTATTTTCAAAGGAAGGACAATGAAATAATGACATTGATTTGGAGCTGATACTCAGAAATGCATAGATCTTTCTTAGCAAAACTCACCAGTGCTCCGTCTTTATTTAACACGGGGTCCCTTCTCCAACGGTTGCAGTGACAGTTCCTTGGAAAAAAGTGTTTATTTTGTAGTACTCAGTTTTTTGGAAGACCAGGACTGTCACTTTTCAGGCAGCAAGTCTGTATCTTTCTGTTTGCACAGGATTTAACCATTGCAAAAAAAGTGCTACTGTCAGCACTGGGTACAATAGGGTCTCACTGGGAATTCTTGTGCCAGGATAGAGGCCAGTGGGTCAAGCAGATGTCTATAGCTAAATAAATATCTCATATAAAATTTTATTATAGAAGTAACCGTTTCAGGAAAGACTGTTTGGCAACTTCATTTTTAACAGTAGGTTCTCCAGTGTGGGACTTTGAGCATTGGATTACATCACTTATAACAAATGACAATTTGTGACAGTGAAATACAGACCGTGAGACCTAAAATATCTGAAATAGGCAAAATTTTCTGAGAGAAATCATTGTTCTATTTATATTCCTGATCGATGTACTCAATTAAACTGATTTTTAAATGAAAGATATTTTTAAGTAGCTTAATTCTTGAGTGTGGCTTCAAGGCTTAATTCCAGGACTAAGTCATTAATATTATATACTGCTGATTGAATAGGAATAAACATCTGGCCCATAAATGCAAATTAAATGTAACGACTGTTTAATTACTATCAATTTTGAAGTTGTAAGCAATATTTTTTTCTGATTTAACTTTGGCCTTACTTTGGGTACTGTTCAGACAAAGTCAACATTTGGTATTGATTTCAATGAAAAGAAGTTTGAAACAGACAGAGAAAAAGAACGCTACTGAAAAGAGAAGGGCAGGCTCCCACAGAGAGCAAAGCTGACAAAAAGACAAATTGCTACTCATCATGGATTTCCCTGGTAATTGCAATTCTGAGCTGGGGCACACAGCACTGTTCACACAAACAACCATGCCTTGCTCCAATCAAATTTAATAACGAGGGCTTGGAAATAAGTTCACTGCCCTGCTTAATTGCAAGTCTTATAAAATCCAACAAAACCTTCATACAGATTTGTTACTACCACACTCTGACAGAAGTTTGCTTTCCTGCTCCAATCTCCTTCCACGGCTGCACAACCTGAAGTTCCAACAAAGCCCAACACACGTTCTAAAGCCAAAAGAGATTTTAAATTCCACAGTTTGCTAAAATCATGGGGTAAAGCTGTCTCCAGTGATGCAGGTTCTGAGTCTATATGAATATTGGGCTATTTCTTGAAATTTTGTTTCAGAAGCCAAGCTCATGTATTCGCAGCTCACTAAAGTTAGCTGTCAGACATGGAAATAAATTTTTGTTCTGAAGAGATAGAATGAAAAAGCATGTGGTTATGATTTCTAATGCCAGCACAGAAGATAAACTGTTTCTTTTTGCTTTCTTGGATACAAATTAGGTACCTTTTTTTCACTTTACTATCTATGACTTGAACAGGACATTGAACCTTACTTGAAGATGAGTTAACAAAATATAATGGAAAATCTTCCCTAACCAACTTTAAGATAAAAAAATGTACTAAAATGGGAATGAGGTATTGTAAAAATTAATTCAATTTTCTACTGAAAAGTTTCATCAGATAATAGCATCAAACACACTCTATTGGTACTTGTAGTTAAAGCAATTTCACCTGAGCTTTCTCAATTTGTATGTATGGACTACCAATTCTGCCTTCAGGATTATTTTTTATTGAAGCTATGCAAAATTGTTATATTCTACTGAAAATAGAAGCCAAGGATTATTTTCATACTTAAAGTAAACCTAACAGCAACTGCACTTTCAAAAAACAGCCTGACAAAGACAGTCAGACAGAGATATACATCTTGGTTATGTACAGCAGTCTGCCTACAGATTCTGGTCACTAAACACATTTGAGGAGTTAAATCATCGAAATTTGCATCATTATAACACTATTTAGGGATTTCCAGAGATAAACATTTGCTTTGTGATGCATAAAAATACATCAGGCAGCTCTTGTGCAATTATTATAAAAATTGCACTCTTGCAGAAAATACATAGTACTCAAGTACACAATAGTTCTTCGAAGTTATGAAGGCTGACAGGAGAATGCCTTCTCCACTGTGGTGACAGATATTTGACACCAAAGAATATGACATTCTCTCTTTCCCCACAGATCAAGTCATGCATACTTTTAAAAAAAAAAATTGAAAAATAGGCTATTCCAGTAGTGTGCCATACTGGTACCACAGACAGGTACACCCAAGGGGAGTAAACTTTAAAAAAAAAAGTCATAATGGCATCTGTGAACTTCCTTGTCAATTCATGTTTTCTACAGTAGTTTCTTACCTTTCCTTTTGTCTGTACATGTCATGTAAGATGTTTATATCCTACCGTCCTTGATGCATTTAGTGAACAAAAAATATGAAGAGGGGACTAGAGTCTAGATGTAAAATTTTCTCTATTCAGGAAAGAGCTATGTGAGGAACTTCATACCTCCTCAAGCACAGAAAATATCCTTGGCTAGCACTGCCATAAATTACCACTCGATTGTTTAATTCCCATTTATTTTATGTCAGAATGAGGGGAAACAGTTGAGGTCTCCAGTGTCTTTGGCATCTACAGATGTAGAAATTAATGTCAAGACAAGTGTAACCCCCTTTTTAAGTGTGCACGGAACTGAAGCAAGGTAATATTTGGCAGCCTAAGACGTGAATTGCAGCTTTCTGTACCCTGTGAAGAAATATTAATAGTCTTTTCATATAAAAAAAAGAACAGTATCTCCTTCATTATCTGATCCACAATGAAAAATGAAAGGAATTTGCAGTCTTGGGATGGAGCATACAAAACATGTGTAGTCTTCATAATGCAACAATCTTAAAATTTTCACAATTCTCTCTACACAAGGAAAGCAATAGGCTACTTCAGGATAGGATATTGGGGTGCAGTGCTAGCTGGAGGTTTTGACTGAAGAAGGAATGGTGTTGGGAAAGGTGGTAATTTTTGTACATTTACAAAGACATTTGTTCAAAAATAAGGGACAGGATCTATGAATTTTGACAACAAACCTAAAACTAAGACCAGGGAATGCTGAAATTATCATTAAATAATCAGCTTTTAATTAACTAGACATCTGTTACAAATAGCATTTCTATATTTTATGCAATGTAAGGAATTCTTGCAAAAACTGTTTTCTATCTCTCCTTGAAAAAATATTTCAGCATGCTCTTTAGAAGTAGTGAATATCCTGGTCTTATTTGGTTTAATCTTCTCACACTATACAAAACTTTGTTTTTGTTTGATAAGACTGGAAACAGCACAGGGAAAGACTGTGAAAAGAGATTTGGGGCTAATTTGAAAGGAAAGGATCCAGTTTACCTTCTGCATATAGATGTCCTGGTACAAGTTGCAGAGCAAGGCACAGACATCAGCAAGTCTCTTGCCCTTTTGGACACAATATGAACAAAATCAGCACATGTCTTTCTGTATGCCTCTGGTCCACTTAAACTGTTTTCCTGGAGGATAGCAACTATTGCTTCCTCTGAAATGACTACTGCTGGTAAAAGGTGTAGACAAGCCACCAGAGTAGTGGAAAAAGATCTGAGTTAGTGCAGCGAAGTATGAATTACTAATCCTGATACAAATTGTTTTGTCTCCTTTGCATGGACTATATGAGATGACTCGGTCTCTAATGTGCAGTCCTTCCTACTGCTGGCAAGAGAAATAATGGCCCAGACCACCTACATCACTTTATACACGGAGGAAAACAGGATACACATCATAACAGGCCTCAAGGACAGGAGGATAATCCAGTACTTTTGGGGACCAACCAAGTATCTTCTCCTTTTCCTCATCTAGAAAATTTGCCTCCTGATCTGGTTTCTTCCTGCACCATGTGATGGAGAAGATAGGAGCCAGCACTAGGGCTGAACATCTGTGTATGGTATAAATTCATGCCTATATGGAAGCAGCTGATCAGCGCTTCTTCCCATAACAAGCAGTCCCAGAAAAAAAGCTATATAAGGAGAGTAAAAGTGTGCTGTCCATGGCATGGAAGTGAATGCAAACAGTGAGGCCACCCTGGGCTGACCATCATGTAGATTGGTACCACTGTAACAGGAATGAGGAGCCTCTCACACACAGTCTCTGTCCCAGACCAGGACAGAGAGGACTTCCTTCTGGCAGCAGATCAAAGAGACCTGAAGAGAGTTACTAAAAACATTCATTTTTAATTAGGCTCTTTCTCACTATCATTTTTTTCTAATTCATCTGTCAGAGCCTCAAGATCAATTTATTTATAGAAGTAGTTATGCAGTCATCAATCAGATAACTGTATTTTCTGTACATCCTGGCTAAAGTGAATCACCATCACAGAAATCTTGCTTCAATGAGTTTATGAAATACACTAATATGCTTTATTCAGTTTCATGTCAGTATATCTGTCTAACCAAATTGCACTCTTCAGAAGCTATAGAGTTCAATGTCAAAGCCTTTTAAAGCAAATCAATGCTGCAACCTTTAACAAAGAACCAGTCCTTCAGTTCTGCACGGAATCCTTGCCTTGGAGACACAGAACATGAACAATTCAAAACACGACAGGACAGATCCTTATCCTTTACTGTAAGTAAGTGGGAGTTACTCCCATACAGGGCAGCACTACCACTGCAGACATTCACTATTTAAACTCAAGAGAAAAACAGCCAGGCTAAGGCACACAACCTATAGAGTGCCTGGTCTCTTAATTAAACCCTAATTTCACTAAATATATGATGTTGCCCATCCCTGGAAGTGCTCAAGGCCAGGTTAGATGGGGCTGTGAGGAACCTGGTTTAGTCAGTGTTCCTGCACAAGGCAGGGGCATTGGAACTGGGTCATCTTTAAGGTCCCTTCCAAACAAAACCATTCTACAATTCTATGATTAATCAAAGTATGATGAGCCATCATCAAAAATCTTCCTTAGGGTTTAAATACAAACCCTCAACCAAAAGTATACACGGAGGCTGCTATTTCCCAGCCCAGTTTCTGCATTCCCTTGGAAAGGGTGAGCATGTGATAACTCACTCATTATACACTGGAGGATTTTCCTGGTCGAGAAAGGAAATGGCTAAACCAATTTTTTTCAGAATAAAAATGCAAATCATGCTAGTTAACATCTTGGTTACTGTATCATAGTTATGGTATGTATCCTATCCCAAATCATTTTCATGACAAATGGCCAGGAATTTACTTACTCATAAAATAATGGTGATTTTATTTTACCTATCCCTTGTTGCTACATTGCACAGGAGACAGGGATATAATTGGCACTGGAATTCCTAACAGGAAGTCAGTGCACTGGTTTCATAGCGAGCAAAAACTTGGCAAATAGAATAGCCTAGCAATTTATAACAGCAATGCAATGCAAATTAGTGTCAAAAGTTGGCTCTCACAACAGGTTCCATTATCTCAGCGGCAGGAAAACCTATGTGGCAACACTTGATTTTGGCAGATGTATGAGGCTCTAATATGACTAAGATTTTTATATCCCTTGCTCTTTTAAATGCTTTTTCATTTGCTTTCATTTTTAATGCCACCTCTGAAAACCTAGAGCTCTGCCTTTTGTCATGCTGGTGGTGTTGGTACATTATTGCTCAGACACAGGCAGAAAAGACACATTCAAACCCTTTCCTTCTAAAAGAGCTGACTGTAGAACTTAGAGATTGGGTAAAGCATTTCAGTGGACCAGCAGCAATGTCCTGACCAAAATGAGGGAAAAAACCCACTTGTGTGCAGAGTTGCAAAAAATTCCTTCTCAAGAGCAAGCAAATTAGACTGGCAGGTATGGTTAGTCTGACCCACTACTGCATCTCAAAGGTTCTCCGACTGTGAGACAACTGATGTTGTCCATGCCCAAAAATAAGTGTGCAGGTGTAACCTAATTCATAATGAAGATGATTAATCAACATAAAAAACCTGACCCTCAGTCTGAATTGTGACACTGTGACTCATATTAAAGAGGCTTTCACTCGCCAGGAAGACACATTGGCTTCAATGCCATCATTCAGCAGATGAAGGTCAGCTCAGCATGAACACAAGTAGCATCTAGGCAGCATTCCTTTTCTTTTGGTGATTCAGAAATTCAGAGCAGTCAGATATTAGAAGGAGCACAATTCCCTTCAATAAACGCCCTTCTTAGAACTGGTCTGATATCACTAGTGATACAAATTGCAGTAGTGAGCAAATAAAGAAAGCTGCTGCTTTATCTGAAGTGAAGGTGGGAAAGCATCCATTTCTCTCTGAGGAAAAATAAAGGATTGTAAAAAAAGGAAATTATTCTTTTATTTTGATAGCTGTTATGTTCTAGTATGCTAGCACTTATTAGCAATTTAACATTTAGAACAAAAAGCAAGTAGGCTCAGATTATTATGCTAATAAGTTAGTGCCTGATTATTATGAGAACATGTACTTTCCTCCTCAGCATCTTCTCTGCAAAGACACTCTCAAAGGATGCCTGGACGTAAGAGGTAGGCCCAGGAATATTAAATGTCCCTGTCTGAATGACACTTGAAAAGTCTGGTCCTTTCATGTTAATACTCTTTTAAAAAATGGGAATGTTAAAAATACTATAGCTTCCAGGTGGTGTCTGGGCTATACACTCATCTTTCATTTCATACTCAGCAAGACAAAGAGATACTTGCAGAGAATGTGTGTTTCATTCACATTCTCTTTTAAATCTTTATTTTAGGGTGATACAAATTAATATATTTAAATGTCTGTTTCTACATGATCTATGCATTTCTCCATTGGTTCCATGAACACCATGTCATGGTCTTGATGAAACCGCAAAACATCTCCTGGGGAACAACAGCAACAAGCACTGCAAGCATTGCACTTCCTTGATACTTCAGGGTACTTTAGTACATTCCAAACCAGTATTTGCAAATCAAAAATCATGATGACTTCAAACAAGAACTTGTCCAAGTCAAAGACTCAGTCTGAAAGAATAGTCTAAAAATCTGTGTCACCTGCATGGTTAGAAATACAGTCACGTGAGATTGTATACAAGTTCCCTATTAGGGCAACAAAGACAAATTCAGCACCTGACTCCAGTGGGGTTTTACTTCCTGTTACCTGCTGTCCTTAACTGCTGTCTCCTGGGACTGTGATACTATTAGCTGAATCAGAAAATCCTTATGATGGGCAACTGGGGAAGGCAAGGCATCTGACTGCTTAATTTTTCTTTCTCTCTCTCTCTCTCTCTTCTTTCTCTTAATTGTTCTTGTGAATTTAAATGTTGTTGCTACACTGAGTTTGAGCTCCAGAGACAGCACCCTGCCTACAGCCCATTGTTCTCCACTGGACAGCAATGTAACATGAGAACCTTTCAGAATGGACTGAAGAATAATCTGTCATAGAAATGTTAAGGTTGCTTGAATGGAAAATGACTAGGAATATCTAGGCTTAGAAACACTGGAATGGACAACTTCCAGGAGAGGTGTAGCAATCACCAAGATTCCAAGTCACTTGTGTGCATCTTCTCAGGGCACTCAGCACCAAGGCAGCAAAGGACAGGCTGAAAGAAGGGACATACTAAAACAAAGGCAGCCTACAAGTAGTCTGAAGCAAAGACTAGGTGCATTTAGAGATGGTGGTGAGAAGACAGTGACAGAGTAGGAGCCACAAGAGACCCGTATAATCAGACAAAAGCAGTGTACACATATTGCTGAGGGTTTCCAAGCTAAGAAGCAGCAAAGAGAGGGAGGAGGATTCAACAGCTTCCATCCCTCATCCTCCTAGCAACTTCAAGAAAGCCTGGACAGACAACCTGGGTACAATGTGGTGTCTGTGTGCTGAAGATATGACTCGGGCACGCCTATCTTGTGTCTTTGTGAATATGTGCTACAAGAGTGTGACTCTACAAGAGTAAAACAGGTTTTGTTTGAAAATAAAACCACATTGCCCTCACTTGAGGGCTCACATTTGTCCTTGCTATCCTACAGTCCTACAGTCATGAGAATCAGACTCTAAATTGGTTCAATAATATTATGTAACTCATACAAACAGTGAGATCAGCAGCAATGAGGACTCGCTAAGACCTGTGTTTAGCACATGCTCAGTAAGGGACTTATGCTCATTCTGCCCTGTCTGACTCAGATTAGAACATTAAAATCTCTTGCATCCTACACTTAGCAAAGACATGCAGTCTTTCTACCTTTTGCTTTTGTTTGCAAATTGTCTGTCCTGAACCTGATTAATTTTTCCATATGAGAACATTATTGAAATGCATACGTTGCTGCATGCTTTATTTCAAAAATTGGCATTGTCCCTCAAAATTATGAATCAGAAAAAACATTTTGGTACAAGCAACATTAGAAATAATAGAAAGGGTCATTGTCAGTTATGTCTGATTCAGACTAGAAGTACATTTACATTCTTATGTATACACAGTTTTTCAGAAAACACAAATTACAGCAATTTACTGTAATGCAGTTTAATGATATTAAATCCCTCAAATTAGCTACTTGTAGATCACATATTAAAAAAAAAAAAGATTGCATTGTGTCACCAGACTATTTTCAAAGGTTTCAGCAACAATTCCTTGTTGTTTACAGTAGAAATGCCCATTTATTTTTTTTAAAGACTCTACACCAGAGAACCTGCATTTCTAACAAAGATTTCCAACATTCTTGTGAAGAATTTTGAGCTATTATGAATTCGTTTTACCTGGCCTATTGTCTTCCTAGTGGAAACAACTTCTATTACAAGTACATTTTTAGGAGGGTTGCAGGTAAGAAGCTCTAATAAACAAACAGCAGCCCAAATTTCTCAGTATTCATTCACAAGGTCTATTATTCCAATATTTTACAGATCATTCACATAAATACAAAAAAATGCATGACTTGGCAATGTACTTTTTTATTATTTAATGGTGATAGAGTCATTACATTGTGGTTGTTTTGCATGTTTTGTGACAGTTTACCCTTCTTTTCAAAGATATGTCTGTTTCAGCAACAATGAGTTAGGAACACACTGGGATTTGCAGTATTGAAAGGAGGCACCATGGCATTGATGGCATTAAGTTTCTCAGGAAGGCCAAAATGCACAAAGGGGTGAAAATGGCTGATCAAAGACAAGTTCAAAAATATCTCTGCCTTCGTCTGGGATAAATACGTTTGGATATTGCATTGATACCAAGAACAATTTGCAACTCTCCATTTATGAGGAAATTTTGGGGCCATTTGGCTGCGGTCTCTCCAGTCATTCCTAGGGTGGAAATGGCAGCTGAAGGAGTTTCAGCAGGGTCCCCATGGCACTAGCTTTCTCATGGCACACAGAAGCTGCTACAGTGACATGAGACGAAGGTGTGTATCATAAGCAAGAAAATTTAGCCCTACTTTTCTAGGCATGGTTCACATTTTAGTTGATTTAATCTCATTAAACACTGTGGAAAAAGCAGCAAAACATACTACATCAATTTTTCAGGTGTGGAATGCGAGATCCAACAAAAAAGCAACTTGATAAACTAAACCAGCATCAAGTGCAAGACAGAACTGCTGGCAAGACTGACTCCAGGACTGGTGTTCGGTTCTCATACATTTACTTCCTTCTCGTGACAGACTTTATTGGGGAAGGGTTACAGTTTGGAAAGGTTTGCTAGCAATTTTTGAGGGAACAGTTTATTACAGAGAGCTCTACTATGGAAGTACGGCTTTGGATGTGATTCAGTTTCTAGAATATGGCACTTGAATACTAGAAAGATGCTGGCTGGATTTTCAAGGACTGAAAAGCAAGGTTTTTCAGACTATTTAAAAAATATATACTAAAGAAATCATCTTTTCTTAGGAAACTTCTTTGCTGTTGTTCCCTTCTTGAACTGCCTTGTAAGAATGGAAGCTCTGAAAAGCATAACAATAATACTGAACTTAAACAGATGCTGAAAACACCTGAAAAAATAAATCGGCAGTGCCTTCTGTTGATTTCCAACTCCGTCTCAGTCAAGTGAGATCTCACTTGATGAAACATAAAAAAGTAAGTGAGTTATTTCTGATTGTATTTCATGAAATTTGGAAAGCAAAACATTAAAGAAAAAATCTAAGACATAAAATGCCTTTTAATACTGCTATTTCTACTTGAGACTCAAATGGGCCTTCTCTGTGTTTCACAATAGACTGTGACCAATAAACTAATGATTTAGTCAGCCTGCATGAGCGAGAAGCCTTTCCTGAATGCTCTGTTTTCATGAAAATAGTGGATTCTAGCTCTCTTTGCTGGAGATGAAGGGGATATAAGACAGCAGAACAAAATGTCACAGTGTCTGGGCAAATAGTTGTACATAAAGATATTGGCAGCCTTCAGATTTACTTTCATCTCATGGCTGACAGGTGCAAGGGCATGGCATTGATTATAACATTCTTTCAAGTACACTTGCGAGACCTATCTGTGAATATGTGAATGGTTTGTGAACAGTTCTTTTCACTCTGTCAGATCAGATCAAGAGTAGAAGAAAAGGCTGTGCTGCTAACTTGTAAAAATCTATGTCCTATATGGTAAAATCTATGTACTGCTTCACACATATCTGTCTTGATTTGCAGCATGCTGCTTATCTCTATAATTACATACCTCTAAAATTTGAGTCACAGATAGGATTCTATAATATACAGATAAGCAGTGTGTTATAAACTATGAGAAAATGCACGGCAAACCTCATATTCTGGGTTTATATGTTTTTAGCTGATGCTTGCCCTCACTGCCAAATGAGTATGATCAGAGGTCTGCATTCCTCTAACTTCATTACAATTGCAAGGATGCCATTTTTACCCAGGTATTACTCATAATCCAAGTGGAAGTGTTGCCTGTTATCTGAAGAAACCTGTGGATGAATGTGCAAGGCTTCAAAGAGCAAGATTTTGCAAGAGAGATCTGGTGTGAGCCCCTGCTAGCAGGGAGCAGACAAGACTGTGACTTGAGCCACCAGCAGTGTTAGTTCCTCTCTTACCACAGAATTAGGCTCCAACACTTGATATTTCCCCTCAAGACACATAAATCACCTTAGTATTCTTCAGGGAAATCTGGTTCTGCATTTCCAGTTTTCCCCACAGATGCATGGGGAGCCACGCATGACACAGGACAACCTGATGTCCTTCAGGGGTATATCTCTCAATATATGTCTTGAGAAGGACTACCCAAAAGCAGGTTTACAATAAACGTCTTTCTTGCTCATTTGAATTGTTGTCATGTAGAGAATGTTTGTGCGACATTTATATAGGTTATTGACTTAATTTCCAAGAATTATCTAATCCCTTCAATCAGCCCTTCTTCACCGGATTTGGGATGGTGGAAGTTATGCCAAGAAATGTGACACAATTATTCGATCATAAAGATAAGAAAGTCTTCTCAAATATCCAGAGAGAAGACAGCTTTATCAGAACTGCTACCCAGTTACTTCAAGCCTTGTGTTAGAGTCAGTGTAGTATACATAGGTATCAACAGTATGCACCCATCCTTATCTTTAGGGAGCAGTGTTTTTCTTTTATCCTGTTAGGATTTAATTAAGTGAAACACTAGACTAAAATTCTCTAGCACATAAACTCTTCAATATATTTTTATCTGTAACTGGCCCTATCTCAAGAGAATTACAGAAACCCAATAAGATACACATCAATTCGTTTCTTGTTTGCTAGTAAGTGTGTGTAAAGCTGAGCTACCGTACCAAGAATCAGTAAGTCAATTCTAACCTTCTTTCATCTTTCTTAGACTTTAGCTTTCTCTTAAAGTCCAACCTCTGTCTTTCAGAAAGTTAATTTATGTCAAGAAGTTGCAAAGAGTGAAAGGCAAACACAGCTAACTGACAGCTGTACTCCAGAGAACTGCAATATCCATTCTGGAACCAGTCACTATGTTTCAAGATTCAGTCAAGTACTCTCTCAGGAGTCCCTGGTTCAGTCTAGCTTTGGGTATACTTGTTTTGATGTAAACAAGAAAACATATGTTATGCTAGTAAACAGCAGCACTTCCTAGCTGAACAGACTGTAACAGAAAACTTGTACTTGTGCACTTGCACATGGCACTGAGTTGTGGTGTGTAACACCTCTACTCTGAGTTCTTGACATCACGGACTAACCTGTGCCCCAAATGGGAGCCTGGAAGGTAAAACCTCCAGTCATAGCAGTTCTCCAGGAATATGTTGGTCTTCTCCTTTGAACAGAACAAACTCTATAATGAAGTCCTAGTCTGGCTTTTGCATTCTGATTATTTGCAAGTAGTTGTTCATAATGTCACTTTGTACTTTGAAAAAGAAGACTGTGTGACAAGGTCCAATCTTTAGTCACTGAAGCAGAACCCAGCAGTAGTCCCACAAAATCTGTAAAGGATTAATAGAATTTAGCCAAGAGCATTTTTAGGCCTTAAATCTGCAAGCACTTTTCTATCTACTTAATATTATGAACATGAACAGTTGTGGAGATTGCAAAAGTTATTTGGAGTGGTTGGTTTTAGTTGTGGGTTTCACCTATTTGAAAGTATCAACTATTTCTGAACTGTGGTTAGTACTACTTCTTAGTTTAAATCTTTGTCACCATGACATTGTCATTATTAATTACTATGGGTGAACTTAATTAAATTGAATTTAAATTTAATTTGAAAGGAGCATGTTTTCATTTATTTTTTCCCCAATATTTTAAGCCTTAACATATCATCAGCAAAATTTTTTGTTGGTCCAAACTCCTGTAGTTCCTCACTAATCTGTCATCCAAGAACTTGAAACCTTAAATAAATTCAAATTACATCTCTTATAAGAACAGATACACATCACAGATTGCTGCAGCACTGTACTGATTACTGACTTCCTAGTTTTAATATAACTGTATGCAGGTTTAGAATTATAATGAAATACTATAACTGTTTACCTGATATCTT